>PVJN01039592.1:0-19723 GCA_004026805.1 Lasiurus borealis
GGGGGAGGGGCAGAGGGTGTGCCTGCCTCCCGAGGTGGTAGGAGAAGGAGATCTGCCCCCTGGACAGGTGCAGGATCATCCCCTGGACAGGTGCATACTCCTTTGGGAATGTAACACCTGAGAAAAGTCTGTCCTGGCACAGGAACCAACTCCATCCAGGGCTGGTTCCGAAGGCAGGAATCTAGAAAGTGAGGGCCGCTCTGAAGCCCCATGCTCTCCAAGCCCTTTGCTCTTGAGGGTGTGCCTCCCTCCCCCTCCACCCTTGGCCCGGCTGCTCTCTCCTGTGCTCCCATCCCACCTAGCCCAGCTCTTAGACTCTGTGGTGCCTCCCAGGGGAGCAAGTCTGAGTGGGACCCAGGCTCTCTGTGTTCCCCGGGCTGAGGGGGACCCTCGGGAGCGGCCGTCTGGGCCTCGGCCAGCCGCTGGGGAATGGCCGTGCCTCGCAGAGCCCAGGCCGAGAAGAGCCTTCCAGGGGGTGACCTCCTGGTCAGCAGATCCTTTCTGAGCGGGAGGGTGGGCAGCGGGGTGACCTTGGAGGGTGTCCACGGAGCAGAGCTGTGTGGTCCGTCCTCCTCCGAGAACTCCAAGGTGGGGCCCGTCTGCTCTTCGTTAAAACACACGGAGCGCATCGCGAGGTTTGGGAGTCGGAGGAGCTGGGTGTGAGTCCTCCCGGCTCCTCTCCTCTCTGCTCGCTCACTTCTCTGAAGGTCACAGCTTAGGAAAGGTGTGGCCCTTTACTAGTTCGTCCCCTTCCTAATGCGACCCCGGCCTCCTTTCCCGAGGCAGACGGAAGGTCAGGGTGAAGTTTTGTGGACAGATAAACCTTCGTCTAGAACAGTGGTTCTCAACCTTCCTAAGGCTGAGACCCTTACATACAGTTCCTCATGGGGTGGTGACCCCCAACCATGAAATTTTGCTACTGTGATGCATCGTGATGTAAATATTTGCATTTTCCGATGGTCTTAGGCGACCCCTGTGAAAGGGTCGTTCAACCCCCAAAGGGTCGCGACCCACAGGTTGAGAACCGCTGGTCTAGAAATTCTGCATTCTTTTTCCTTCACTGGTGATTCTTTGGTACTTGGCTCACAGTTCTTATTCTTATTCTTATTCTTATTCTTATTCTTATTCTTATTCTTATTCTTATTCTTAGGCAACTGGGAGAATAGGAATAGCAGCCTGCACTGCCTCCCTCACAGTGTTATTGGAGCACAAATGAGAAATCATTAAAGCTTTTTGGCTATCACGCATGCTATGCTTTCTGTTCTTGTGATGACGGTGAAGTTATACAGGTGTATTTTGAGTTAGTTTCCTCTTTTTTATTATGTTTAATATATATATGTATTTTTTTTATTGATTTCAGAGAGGAAGAGAGAGAGAGACAGAAACATCAATAATGAGAGAGGACCATTGATCGGCTGCCTCCCATGCACCCCACACTGGGGACCGAGCCCGCAACCCACGCAGGTGCCCTTTACCAGAATTGAACCCAGGACCCTCCGGTCCACAGGCTGATGCTCTATCCACTAAGCTAAACTGGCTAGGGCGAGTTAGTTTCCTCTTGTTAGACTTTCAGTAGGAAAAACTAAGGACAAAAAGGTAACTGCGTGAGATGATGAATGTGTCAAGTAGCCTTACCTGTAGTAACCATTTCACAATGTGTGTGTGTATCAGATCACATGGTGCTTCTTCAGCTTACAACATGATAAATGCAGCTACATTTCAATTTCACCGGAAAAAGGAAAACAGAACAAAAATAACGGAGGAATAACAGGTCTTCACCCAGTAATCTGTTTGTTTTTATTATTGTTTTTTCACAGAGAGGGAGAGGGATAGAGAGTTAGAAATATCGATCAGCTGCCTCCCGCACACCCCTGACTGGGGATGTGCCTGCAACCAAGGTACATGCCCTTGACTGGAATCGAACCTGGGACCTTTCAGTCTGCAGGCCAACACTCTATCCACTGAGCCAAACCGACTTCGGTCACCCAATAATCTTTTTAACTTTTGACATGGTAACAGTTCGCTCTTCTCCTCTTAGATGATCACAATGTCCAGGTTTGCTTCCTGTCTTAGTTTAACCCAAGTTATTATTATTATTATTATTATTATATATTTTATTTATTTTTTACAGAGAGGAAGGGAGGATAGAGAGTTAGAAACATCGATGAGAGAGAGACATCAATCAGCTGCCTCCTGCATACCCCCTACTGGGGATGTGCCTGCAACCAAGGTACATGCCCCTGACCGGAATCGAACCTGGGGCCTTTCAGTCCGCAGGCCGACGCTCTATCCACTGAGCCAAACCGGTTTCGGCTCACCTGAGTTATTATTGAAGCGGCTCTACTGATGGGGGAGCAGGTAGTAAATGCCATACCTTTTGGAAGTGGCACTTGGAGTGATCCAGCTCTTAAGGGGACGCGTCAGGTATAGCAGCTGTACTCGGGCGGCGGAGAGGAGGGTGGGGGGATGGGCCATTATAACGGGGGAAGAGCTAACCCAGAGGGAGTGGCACCCTCCCATTGTCATGGACCTGAATGAGTGGTTTCCTGAGGTCCTAAGAATAGGTAGAAATTAGAAATTAATTGCCCTGACCAGGGATCGAACCCGCGACCTTGGTGCATCAAGATGACACTCTGAGCTACCCAGGCCAGACCCAGGGGAGTTCCCCAAGCTATTTACATCCCGAGGGCTCTACCCAGGGCACGGTGGTCAGGCCTGGTCAGGCCTGGTCACCCCGGGACGAGCCTGCTGACGGTGCGGGACCCTCCTTGTGTTCACAGGTGCTTGTCGCAGCGATGGCAGCGCGGAGGCAACGCCTCCAACTCCTGCACCGTCCTCGCCCTGCTCGGCGCCCCCTGTGCCTTCATGGGCTCCCTGGCCCCGGGCCACGTGGCTGAGTGAGTGGAGGGGGGACCCGGGGAGGGTGGCTCTCAGACGTGGTTCGAGGCCACCGGAAATGGAGGGAGGGGGTCCGGAGTGAAGCACCCGCCTTCCAAGCCTCCCCGGCGTGGCTTTCTGCGGCTCAGATGTTCATGCTGCTCCTGCGAGAGGTTTCCTCTTCCCAGCCTGGTTCCCAGAGTCTGCTTCAGCTCCCCCCTTCTCCTTCCCTGTTCCCCACGACGGCGATGCTGTGACTCTGCCCTTCAGCCCCTCACCCTGGCTGTGCCTGGCTGTGCTGGAGGCAGAGAGCCGTCGGGAGCCAGTTGTACCCGTCCTCCCGGAGGGCTGTCCATCATCTATGGTCCCGGGGCCCAGGGTCACAGTCTCTCTGACCAGTGCTCATGTCCCCATGATTCTCTCTGAAGCAGCGAGAGCACCCTGAACCCCCTGACCCCGGGTGTCCCGAAGCCACGCGCGAAGGCCGGGCCCAGCCTCGCGCCTCCTGGCTCGCTGGCGGTGAGGCTGCAGCCGTAAGCGGCCCACGCGCCCTTCGCATGGGCTGCTGCTGCCGCAGGGACCAGGAGTCCTTTGACCCCTGGCACTGCCGACTCAGCGAGCGTTTATCAGGGGGTGAGGCCCATACTTTGCCCGCGGCGGGCACGGGGCAGGCTCCAGGCTGCTGGCCTGTGAAGCCGAGCCCTTTGAACCCGGTTTAGGGGCACCTGTTGCCAGCGCCCAACCCCCTTGAGCCACCGGCAGATTCCTTTCCCGGATGAACTGGCACCAAGTGAGTTGGGCCAAGAGCCGGCCCTGTGAGGTGGGACAGAGGGACCCGGAGCCAACAGCTGGTCACTCATTAACCCTCTTCAGAAGCTGCCCCCCCCCCCCGCACCCCCCTCCTCCCCGTCCAGTTAAAGGCAAGACTGGCTCTTGCTTAGAGCCGTGGACCCACCTTTATGGAGCCATTGTGCTGATGGTGGCCATTCCCAGTTCTCTCCATGTGTCCCACAGACATGTAATCAGCACCTGCCACGTGCCAGGCACAGGGTACAAAAAAGTGATTTGGCAAACCAGGCCATATATATTTTTTAAATATATATTTTATTGATTTTTACAGAGAGGAAGGGAGAGGGATAGAGAGTTAGAAACATCAATGAGAGAGAAACACCAATCAGCTGCCTCCTGCACATCTCCTCCTGGGGATGTGCCCGCAACCCAGGTACATGCCCTTGACTGGAACCGAAAGCTGATGCTCTATCCACTGAGCCAAACCGGATAGGGCCAGACCATATGTTTTATGTTGTGGAAAAGTTACTACTTAGAGGCTCCTTGGGGTCTGAGACAAGGATCCAGGTCCTGACCTGCGGTGTGAATTACATGCTCTTGAGCCGGCTCCAGCTCCTGGCGACCCCCTGAATGAGTGATGTCCCCGGTGCCCTGTCCTCAGCGGCCCTGCTCAGCCCCCGTGGCTTCTCTGACGGAGTCCGTGCCTCTCCGATTTGCGCTCCCTATCTTCCCACGGCCTTCTGTTCCCCCAGCATTACTGTCTCTTCACCGTTACACACACCTGTGCGGTCCACTCGGGGTTGCCAGAAACGGGGTCCAGCCTCGGTGAGAAAAGCCGGGATGATGGCTGGACCCACTGGCATAGGTGCCAGCTCGTGGGCACAGCACTGCCTTTTCAGACAGGGCCAGGGAGGTGCCTGCTCGGCTGCTGCAGCCTCCCGGGGGGCTGCCCCCACCTCCCTCTGACTGGAGGGATTCTGGGTAGGAGTCCTGGACCAGGCCCAGAGGGAGCGCCACCAGGCACTGGGCGGATTGGCTTCGCTGCAAGGGGAGCGGGCAGGAAGCAGTTTCCCCAGCCCCAGCTTCCTGGCCGGGCGGAAAGGAGGCCGGTTATAAAGGAGGCCGGTTGCAGAATGCCGGGACCCCCTGTGGGACTGGAAGGGCCTTCAGAGAGGAGAGAGCCCCAGGGACCTGTGGAGGACCGGGGGGCAAAGTATCACCTCGGTAATGATTAATTCTGCCTGGGCTTTGCGTGAAGCGGCCGTGGTGCCCTCACCTGCTGTTTGCCGACAGGGCAATGCTGAAGGCCCCAAGTCTACCCAGGAACTTTATATTTTATTATATATATACACATATATATATAATTTAAATATATTTTGTTGAATTTTCACAGGAAGGGAGGATAGAGAGTCAGAAACATCGATGAGAGAGAGACATCGATCAGCAGCCTCCTGCACGCCCCCCACTGGGGATGTGCCCACCACCAAGGTACATGCCCTTGACCGGAATCGAACCCGGGACCTTTCAGTCCGCAGGCCAACGCTCTGTCCACTGAGCCACACCGGTCTCGGCTTTATTATATTTTTATTGATATTTTTACAGAGAGGAATGAAGAGGGAGAGGGCTAGAGAGTTAGAAACATCAATGAGAGAGAGACATCGGGTCAGCTGCCTTCACACTACCCACTGGGGATGTGCCTGAAACAAAGGTAGTACATGCCCTTGTCCAGAATCGAACCCAGGACCCTTCAGTCTGCAGGCCGACACTCTGTCCGCAGAGCCAAACTGGCTAGGGCTGCCTGGGAACTCATAAATGCAAGCAGATCCTTTCCAGCTTGAGTCAGGACCTAAAAGTGGTTTTTCTCACTGAGCTCCAGCCTATGCATTCCTGCCTCTCCCGCCTCCCTGCACAGCCTGACAGACGGCCGGCGATTTCTAGCTCCCTCCTGGCCCCCTCTGCTTGCACCCCGGGTCCTCGAGGCCCCCAAACCTTGTCAACTGCACCTCCCCCGGGTCCCTCCGCCGGCAGTTTTGTCCTGGATGACCTCCGCCACTATTCCGTGGACCTTCACTACACGGTCTTTCAGACCACGGGCTCCGTCCCCATCTCCACCGTCATCGTGAACGAGGCCAGCGGCAGCCGCACCATCCTGCATGCCCACAGGTTTGTACGCCGTCCGTCCGTCCGTCCGCACCTCGCCAGCTGCCGCCGCCGTCGCTGAACTAGCAGGGCAGGGCCTTCTCTTGCAGGAGGGGCACTCCGCCCGCACGTGCTCCAGCTCCTCCCCAGCCCTCTGGAAGGTCCAGGCCACGTGTAGGTTCTAATGTGTGTCTCCTTGCCCTTCCCTTGGCCCGGGCTCCATCCCAAGTTTCCTGGTGACTGACTTCAGGCAGCGGGGTGTGGACGTGTCTCAGGTGGCCTGGCAGAGCCGGGGAGAGACCCCGTGCTCTTGCTGCATCGTCAACAACTCCAATGGCTCCCGCACCATTGTGCTCTATGACACGTAAGGCCCCTGGGCCTCGCCTTCCTCACCCGCCCCCCTCCCACCAATCAGCTCCCTCCCTCGCTGCCATGGGCATCCTAATCGGTCGCCTCTCTGTACAAGAAATTGTCAAATTATCCCTCTGCCAAACTGCTCAGTGATTTCTGAATTGTTTTCAATGAGGGGAGAAGCGAGGTGTGGGCAGGGGTGGGCTCTGCTCTGCTTGGCAGCCTGGCCTTGGCCAGTCCCAAGGATGGGCAGGCAGAACGCACAGAATGTAATTGTGACGTGATTCCTCCGTAATTCGTCGATCAGCGGCCCGGGTTGGGGGAATCGGGACACTTTCCTGGGGGGAGAGGGATGGGAGGTGTGATTCACACCATCTGAACCCCCGAGGGGGCCTGGTGGGTTTTCCAGGATCAGCCTCAGGGTGGCCGGCCTGCAGCCTTGGCACCGAGGAGCTGGGGGTTGGGTGTACAGACAAGATGAGGCCCCGCAGAGCAGTGCTCCCAGCCTAATGGAGCCAGACCACCCAGCACACACCACTCGCAGCCACTGATGGAGGGGACACGGGGCCAGCAGACCAGGGCCACTGGGTTTGCTAAACACTGCGGAGAACCTCAGAGGTCTCGTTTACTGGGCACACCGTGTGTGCCAGGGGCTATACAGTGGTACCTCGAGATACGAGTGCCCTAACATACGAGATTTTTGAGATACGAGCCGTCCAGCGAGCGATTTTTGCTTTGAAATACGAGCAACATGTGAGATAGGAGTAACCGCGCGGATCGGCCGGCTGCACACGACCCACCAGTTTACCGCGACTCGAGTGTCTCATAGTTTCCCACGCCTCAAGGTTACGGAACAAATTAAACTCGTATCTTGAGGTACCACTGTATTAGGGTTGAGGTGGCCCAAACTCATCCACCCTGGGGTCCAGGCCCTCCCTACTGCCCAGCATGACCACTGCATCTAGAGACGGACAGTCATCCTAGGACAAGCTCTATGGCCGGGGCTCCACAGGTGGGCAGCATTCACCTGGGGCACTCCTCATCATCTGCCCACTAAGTATCCGTCTGTAGCAGCTCTCATCAAGGGCACAACCTGGGCATTCCCAGGAAGGGAGGCAGAGAGCTCTGTGGAGCAATGGTGGTTGCTCTGGCAGAGCCATACGTTATATGACCTGCAACCCGCTGCAGCAGGCCTGTGGGGCTGGGGGCTCTGGCACCATTTACTGATGGGGCAGCGGCTTCGGAGCGGGGTAGGTGCCACAGCTAGTGAAGTGGATGAAGGCTTCAGCTCCAAAATGCAAAGAGGACCTCGGCTGTGTGTAGGCCTCTGGCCAAGGAGGTCAAGGCAGACCCTTGTGGGGTGTCCACCCCTAACTTAGAGATAAACTCATCCTCAAGCACTGAGCTTAACCACACGGCTGTGGCACGGAGCTGCCAAACCCCAGGCAGCGGTGCTGTCACTGCTGTGGTGCCAGAAGTGAGCTCCAAGCAGAGGAGCCGTGGCCTTGGTAGTTTCCCAGGGCGCTGCATGCTGGGAGCTATGTGTGTGGCTGGCAAGAGGGGGATTCTGGGAATTGTAGTCCTTGGTGCTCTTAGGGCATTCTGGGAGGCGTGGTCTCCAAGGCACACACAGCTGGCTCCTTGACACATAACTTTGCTTGAGTTTGCCCTTACATACTATCACAGCCCCCAGCACAGGCAGGGGCACCCTAGCAGACCGCCCCCAGTCTTCTCTCTGGGTGGAGCCAAGGGGGATGAGGAGCAGTTGTGAGTTTAGCTGGGGACAGGGTCTGTCCCGGAGCTGAGCCTCGGAAGCCTGCGCTGTGTAGACCCAGCCCCTGCCATGCTTCAGTCGGTGCCAGGCATAAGGACTCCAGCAGCCTGTTGGAGATCCTGGCCCCAGCCAGCCTCTTACCATGCCACGTCTCTTCTCTGTCCTTCCCATCTTGCGACACAGGAATCTGCCAGATGTCTCCGCTGAGGACTTTGAGAAGGTTGATCTGACTCGGTTCAAGTGGATCCACATTGAGGCAAGCGCTGCCCTACCTGTGTGTTGCCTCCTTCTTGGTTTCTTTGAACCATGACGTGCCTTGGAGATGAATAAATCTGACACCCCCACCCCCACCCCCTTTCCATCCTACTTTATGCTTTTAGGTAGAAAATGAAGGCCCACAAAGATTGGGTGACTTAAGACCCAGTCAGGCCCCTGACACAGTAGGATTTGGGCAGCAGGGGCAGGATGCTGGCCCAGGCAGAGAGTCCCGTGCTCTCTGTGCTGCAGGCTGCGCTCCCTCCTCCACTGGCAGGAGGCTGGCTGGAGGAGGCCTGGCCCATGACCTCCCTCCCAAACGAAGGGAACTAGAATCTTCACTGCAGGAGAGGTTTTGGAGTCTGGGTGGGAGGCAACCCCGGGAAGCCCCGAGTTCTCCTCCTCGTCCTGTCGTTAACTTAGTGTAGGTCCTTAGGAGAGTCTCTCATTCTGTAGTCTCTTCATCCTCGAAGTGGAGGGACTGGTTGGTCAGATCGCTAAGGTCCACGATCGCTCTGGGGTTTTTAGATTGAGAATGGGGTTCCCAGGCCACTGGATTCCCGCGCCCCGAGCTTCAGTGGGAAGGGCTGCGTAAGCCAGAGCGGCGGGGCCCTCCCCCAGCGGGGCCTGAGCTGCCCTGCTCTGCTCAGGGCCGGAACGCGTCGGAGCAGGTGAAGATGCTGCAGCGGATCGAGCAGCACAACGCCAGGCAGCCCGCGGCGCAGAGGGTCCGGGTGTCGGTGGAGGTGGAGAAGACCCGGGAGGAGCTGTTCCAGCTGTTCGGCTACGGAGACGTGGTGAGCATCCCACGCAGCTGCTGCAACGAGCTCACTTGGTTCTTTTTTTTAAAAATTATTTGTTTTATTGATTTTTTTTTTTTTTACAGAGAGGAAGGGAGAGGGATAGAGAGTTAGAAACATCGATGAGAGAGAAACACTGATCAGCTGCCTCCTGCACGCCCCCTACTGGGGATGTGCCCGCAACCAAGGTACATGCCCTTGACCGGAATAGAACCTGGGACCTTTCAGTCCGCAGGCTGACGCTCTATCCACTGAGCCAAACCGGTTTTGGCCTAACTTGGTTCTTAAAAGGAGCTGGAGAATTCCCTTGACCTGTCTGCTGTGCCTGGAACAGTTAGCGCCTCAGGGCCCGCTGGTGTTGGCAGGAGGGGACAGAGCCTGAGGCTGATCCCTGATCCCCGGCTTTGGGCTCTGGGGCAGGCCTCGGCAGTCGCCAAGGAAAGTTTCCCTACCCCTGGGGGTGCGTGGGGAGGAGGGGAACCAAATGGGCGTGGGCAGGGCGAAGGCAGCCAGCCACAGGGCCAGCCTCCTCCCCGGGCCTCCTCGGTTTTTTGCTCTGTCAACCGAGGGGACAGGACTATTTCCCCCGCGTTCTCCAACTCTGGAGGAGCCTCTAGTGGTGAGGGAGGGTGGGAAGGGGACTTGCACACGTGGGCGTGAGCAGGGAGGGATGTAAATGGGATCGGGGTGACAATCTTACGTCATCGTGGGAGCTGGCTAGTCCTCAGCCTTGGCTGCGGGTTAAAAGGTAGGGACGCCTGAGCCCCACCCCTGCTGGTTATTGGATGGGGAAGGGTGGAGCTTGGGCTGAAGTTTTTTTTACCAAAACTGTCTCTGGCAATTTTTAAAAAATATATTTTTAGCCCCAACCGGTGTGGGTCCCAGGTTCGATTCTGGTCAAGGGCAGGTACCTTGGTTGCAGATACATCCCAGTAGGGGGCGTGCAGGAGCCAGCTGATCGATGTTTCTCTCTCATTGATGTCTCTAACTCTCTATCCCTCTCCCTTCCTCTCTGTGAGAAATCAATAAAATACATATTTTTAAAAATAAAAAATATATTTTTTATGGATATGAGAGAGGAAGGAAGAGGGAAATAGAAACATCAATAAGAGAGAATCATTGATCGGCTGCCTCCTGCATGCCTGCATGCCCCCTTCTAGGGGACCGAGCCCGAAGCTTAGGCACGTGCCCCTGACTAGTATTGAACCTGGGCCCCTTCAGTCCACAGGCCGACGCTCTATCCACTGAGCCACACCGGCTAGGGCGGCGATTCTAACGTGTGGTTTGTATGAGGCAATTGTTGAGGCCCTGCCCCTTTGTTTTTAAGATGAAGAAACCAGACCTCGAGGTCATGGTTGTATGAGAAAAACAAACCCAAAACGTAACTGCCCTGAGGTGGTGGTTTCACTGGGCAGTGACCGACTTCACCCCAAGATGGCGCTCCAGGCTCGCTTTGGGGTTTCAATGGGGAGGAAACTCCTGGCTCTCAGAACAGACAGACCAGGGCGTGTGCCCGATTCACAGGCTGAACATGAAACAAGCATGACAACGTGTTCCCGAGGGGAAGCGACATGCTGTTATGGGGTTCAGGTGGCCGCATGGGAGGAGCGGGCTCACCATACGGGGGGCCGTGCTCGGCTGCCGGTGGGAGAGACTGAGTTGGGACTAGAGTCAGGGTGATTGATGGTCTCCCGTTGCCCACAGGTGTTTGTCAGCAAAGATGTGGCCAAGCACTTGGGGTTCCAGTCGGCGGCGGAGGCCCTGAGGGGCCTGTATGGCCGCGTGAGGAAGGGGTGAGCCGGGGCACCCAGAGAGGGAGGGGTGGGGGTGCGGGAAGTGGGTGGGCCTGGGCTCGGGTCTGCCCCGGGGAGAGGGGATGGGTCGGGGCACCCAGGAAGGGAGGGATGGGGGTGCGGGAAGTGGGTGGGCCTGGGCTCGGGGGTCTGCCCCGGGGAGAGGGGATGAGCCGGGGTGGCCAGGGGTGGCTCCCAGCCAGCTAAGCGAAGGGCTGGCCGGCAGGGCGACGCTGGTGTGCGCCTGGGCCGAGAAGGGGGCTGACGCCCTGGGCCCCGACGGACAGCTGCTGCACTCGGAGGCCTTCCCGCCGCCCCGCGTGGTGGACACGCTGGGCGCCGGCGACACCTTCAACGCCGCCGTCATCTTCAGCCTGTCCCGAGGTGAGGCCCCGGCAGGAGGCGGTGGCTGGGGCCCGGCCTGCCCCCCTCCTTACCCCCTCTCCCCGACGGCCTGGCTGATCCCGCGCCCTGTCCCCCTCCCTCCAGGGCAGAGCATGCAGGAGGCGCTGCGGTTTGGCTGCCAGGTGGCCGGCAGGAAGTGTGGCCTGCAGGGCTTCGAGGGCATCGTGTGATGCCAGAGGCAGCCACACAGCTCATACCCCCCGGGGGCGGGGGCGGCGTCACTGGCTGCGGCCTCTCCCCTCTGTCCAACCTGGCATCAGGCTGCCCAGCGCCCGCCCGGGCAGAGGCTGGTGTGGGGGCTCTGCCAGCACCCGGGCCCCGCCTCTCCCGCCGCAGAGCCACGGAGCCAATAAATCTGCTTCCCCGTCCTTCTGGCCGTCTGTCTGTCCTTGCCGCCGTCCAAGCTGCTCTGGCTGGGGCTTCCCCCCAATTCTCCCAATTCACCTCCCAGCCCAGCCTGCAGGAGGGGCTGCTAGGCCAGAGCGGCGGGCGTTTCCAGGCTCGCTGCCAGCTGTGCCCGTGCCTGCGGGAGGCGGGTTCAGGAATCGGCAGTCACAGGAAGGCTCTCTGGGATTACCGGTCCCTGAACCCGCCTCCAGCGCGGCCGTCAGACTCTCCGCTGGCTGCAGCCGGCTCCGGGAACCTCCCCCACAACCACAAACCACGAGAGAGCGCCTCTGGGCCCTGTGCGGCCACAAGACTCCGGTCCGTGGCCCCAGGAGGAGCTCTACCGAGCCAGCTCGCTCTGTGGTTCGGTGGGGACTTTGCCTCCCAGAATAGCTGCCCAGCGAGCGCCCCACCCCCGGAGCCGCCCTGCAGTGAAGGCGGTGCCTCCGCCACAAGTGTGACCTGGGGACGGGGTGGGGCTGGGCCGGGGGAGGTGGGGCGGGGTGTGTGTGTGTGTGAGGCCACCGCAGGCCTGCGTGGGTCACCTTGGGTGCATCACTGAACCCCATCTTCCTCCAGTTCCTTCTCTGCCAAGTGGAGCTCCTTCTGTGTGGTCAGAGAGTGATGGTGAGGATAAAACCACACTATGTGAAACGCCCAGCATCATGCTGGGGGTAAATAGTAGTTATTGTTAATATTATGGGGGGTGGAGGGAGGAGCAGATACAGGGTGATGGGGCAGGTCTGCCCTGAGCTGCAGGCGGGCGTTGGGTGTCTGAACACCAGGTGAGAGGCGCTCAGGAGTGTTTGGGCCCCAGGGGGACAGGGAGAGGCTGAGCGCTCGCACCCGCTGGGAACCCTGGGAAGGCTGAATCCCTGTCCCTCCAAGAGGCCTGTCCAGTCCTCCTACCCCCCACCCGCTCCCTGAGGTCTGGCCAGGTGGACCCGCAGACAGATGGCCCCCGGGGGGGGGTGTGAGTTTGTTCCGTTCTTTATTGGTTGTCCAGCCCTCAAGCTGTGCCCCCCACCCCCAGGGTCTCCCTGAGCCACACAGAAAGGGCTGCACCTACCGGGCCCAGGGAGGGGCCAGAGGCGGTCCTGGTCCCGCCCCTCGGAGCTCATGTCCCTGCACGGAGACTTCCGGGCACACCCCTGCACCCTCAAGTTCATATCTCATCATTCTCCACCTGAATCGCATGAACCTCGAACTCACTTGGGGGGTCCTCAGACTCCAGGGTCTCCCCCGGAAGCTCCTCCTCTTTCTTCCCAGCATCGCCGGCCTCGGCCCAGGCCTCGGCCTCCCCTCCGGGGCCGGGGGCCTCTCCTCCGGCCTCCTGTCCCGCCTCCACCAGTCCCTCGTCTTCTCGGGGACCCGTGTCTTCCTGGGTTTCCTGTCCTGACAGGCTCTTCGCTAGCGGGGGCTGCCTCCCCGGATCGTGTGCCTCCTCCGGGGGCTCCTGGTGCTCGGGGGGCCTCGGGGCCTCCCCGGGAAAGTTGATGAGCTCTGCCGGGGTCATGAGCCCGTCCCCGTTCAGGTCCTGGGTCTCCAGCACCTCGTCCACCACCAGGACCACCTGTGGGGGCACACCGCTGCTGTGGGGTTTCCCGGAGCCCTGACCCTCCTGACACCCCTTCCCCATCCCGTCAGGCAGGCTTTGGGCATTCCTGGGGGTTCACCAAAAGCCCCGAGGAGCTGGGTCTCCTTTGCAGGAAAGGGGTGCCTCTCCCCACCCCCCAGCAGGGCTTACTGGGTTGGTGGTGGGAGAGTTGGCGGCTCCAGGGGCCAGAGCTGCTGTCAACATGGACATCAGCTCTAGGCCGTCCAGCTGTCCACTCTGGTCATAGTCGTGCAGGGCAAAGAGGTAGAGCAGGACTAGGAGAGAGAGGCTGGGTCAGAGGACAGGAGGGAGCAGGGGGCCAGGGGGCGGCCCGGGGTCAGTCCCCGCTCTGGCTGCCCTGCCTCACGCCTCCCGTCCACGGCCCCCTCGCCCAGCCCCTCACCCTGCTCCCGGCTCATGTGCTCCGGCTCCTCTTCCATCCTCTCCAGTCCCTTCAGGTAGCTCTGCAGAAGCCTGCCAGGAAAGGGACCGTTAGTCCTCCATCCCCCCGAGAGGCCCGCCTGCACCCCAGCCTCCCGGCCAGGCCCCCAGCCCAGCGACTCACCACAGCTGCTCCGGGCCCGGCCGGAAGGGGTTGGGGAGCGGCTGCTGCTGCTGCTGCTGCTGTGCCTCAGGGTCCAGCCTGGAGGAGGGCGGGAGGGCCAGCCTGCAGAGAGCCTCCCCGAGGGCCTGGCCTCCCAGCCTCCCACCCCCAAGCAGGGTCCTCGCTCCACACCCAGAGGGAGTGGCTTCCCCTAACCCCCCAGAACCTTGTGGAGGGAGGCCCTCCCGGGCTCCTGGAAGCAGAGTCTCACTCTCTCAGACCCTGTGTTTGCAGAGTCCTGCCCCCGAGGGTCAGAGAAAAGCGTAAAACGTGGTCAGCTGGAGGCCAGAAGGGGCCAGGCCTTGGCCAGACAAGTTGGAGACCCACGGAAACAGCAGTCCGGGGGCGGACAGTGTGGACCCGGGCAATGATTCTGGCTTGACGCTGGGCCAACGGGCAGGTCTCTGGCTGAGCTCAGAGCACTACCCACCTTGAGACAGGCCCTGTTTACACCAGGGCGCAAACTGGCCTCTGTGTTTTCCTGAGCTCAGGCCACCTGGGTTGGTTTAGGAGTTTAAATCTGGTTGGGTTTGGCTCAGTGGATAGAGCGTCGGCCTGCGGACTGAAAGGTCCCAGGTTCGATTCCGGTCAGGGGCACGTACCTTGGTGGCAGGCATATCCCCTGTGGGAGGTGTGCAGGAGGCAGCTGATCGTTTTGTTTCTCATATCAATGTTTCTAGCTCTCTGTCCCTCTCCCTTCCTCTCTATAAAGGATCAATAAAATGTATTTTAAATCTGGTTGGGGTCTCTGCCGGTCGTGTGTGTGTGTGTGTGTGTGTGTGTGTGTGTGTGTGTGTGTGTCAGTCTTTAAAGCTCAAGATTTGCTCTGTTTTGGACGCGGCTCTCTGGCTGCCGAGCCCATCCAGACCTGTGATGCCTCCCCGGGGTAGGGGGCACCACACCCTCGGGTTCTCCAGTGCCTCTCCTTGCTCCCAGCCCCCCGCCCAGAGGCCCCTGGACCCCCTTACCTGCTGGTTCCATCCTTGGGGGCAGCCTGACTCAGGGCCAGCAGCAGCAGCAGCAGCACCAGCATCATCGCCAAAGGTGACATCTCTCCTGGAGCGGGAACGGGGAACACCTGCCCTGGGAGCAGAGTTAGGGAGTCAGGGGGAGGGGTGTCTGCCCAGAGTGGGGATCGGTGGGGTACACAGGGACGGCTCCCCTCCCTGCCTCCACCTCTCCCTGCAGCTCCACCCCCAACCCACCCCCATCCTCCACTCCCCCATCCCTCTGGAACTTGGCTCAAAGTAAATTTGTTTGTTTTTTTAAATACATTTTATTGCTTTTTTACAGAGAGGAAGGGAGAGGAATAGAGAGTTAGAAACATCGATGAGAGACAGACATCAATCAGCCGCCTCCTGCACGCCCCCCACTGGGGATGTGCCCACAACCAAGGTACATGCCCCTGACTGGAATCAAACCAGGGACCTTTCAGTCCGCAAGCCGACGCTCTATCCACTGAGCCAAACCGGTCTCAGCTCAAAGTAAATTTGACTCCAGACCCAGGTGTACGCGCACGAAGACCCGCCCTGGAAGGGGCGCTGCGGTAGGAGCCCCTCCCACACCCGGTCCTCTTGCCCCGAAGGGGGTGAGGGGCTGGGAGGAGGCCGTTCAAGTACATCCGGCTCAGTTCCCTCCTTTACAGATGAAACCAGCTTGGAGAGGTTAAGAGAAGGGCCGACTTGGAAACAGAGAGGGTCACACAAAGACCAGCACTTCGCGAGGCAGAGGCTGTTGGACTGTATTCATTAAACCCTCACCAAAGACCAGGTCAAAAGAGGCGCAGGCTCCTGGAGACAGGTCTAAACGCAGGTGTGATCGAAAGCAACCAACCTGAGTCCAGCCAGCAGCGGCCCCGGGAACCGGTGCTTGCGAAGTGCAAGCAGGAAATCAGATCCCGGGGTGAAGGGAAAAACAGAAACTTCCCCCTGAGACCGGCGTTGTGTAGGCCCACTGGCCGCAAAGCCACCTGATTATGGAAAAGTATCTTTCCAATGGGATGAGTTGGCAAGAAAGTAAGAAATTCTCAGTACAGAAGCCGGAAAGCCGGTCATCTTGAGGAAAGATGCAATGTGAGGAGACTAACAGGATTCAAACAGCTCAACTCTCAACCTCAGGATGAGCAAAAAGTCAAAGAGAGAGAGAGAGAGAAAGAGAGAGAGAGAGAGAGAGAGAGAGAGAAAGCGTGAAGCTTTCTGATTAGCTCCAGGTGTGGGTGCGTAGCTGTGCGTCCCCGAGGAGGCAGAAGCACACCACAGCCGAGACCCCCTGCCCGTCTCTAGGTGGACGGATCGCCGGTCCAGACTGGGGACGAGGCACCCTCTGAAGCGGTGCCCTACACGCGGGCTGCACCCAATGTTTCTGGAGACAGGTTCATCGCGTGCAGCGGACTCTCCAAGAGCACCGGGACCCCGACAAGGCTCAGCACCCTGCGAGGGCTGGCCTGGCTCCCCAAGGGGGTGGCAGAGCAGGTGAGCACCTGGTCAACAGGAAGACACAGGTGGAGGCCGGGCTGCGCCTCGCAGCACAGCTCCACGCGAAGTCCATGCGAGATGCAGCTGCCGAGTCCTGGAGACCATTCTCAGTGTTCTGTGCCTCCGTTGACCCCACAGGATGTAGCGAGTCTACCACACCCCGCTGCTCCACAATCGCCAGTGGCCAAATGGGTCCCGAAGCCACAGCTGCCCAAAGGTGTTCGCAAACATGGGCTGGCACCAGCGGTCCCTGGGTGTTAGCTGTTGGACCCGGGGGGTCTTGGGCCCATGCAAGGGAGGCAGCTGGAGCCGAGGTCCCCTGAGTGACACCCCCCAGTAAAAGAGTGGGCTAGAGAGCCGAGACCGGTTTGGCTCAGTAGATAGAGCGTCGGCTTGCAGACTGAAAGGTCCCAGGTTCGATTCCGGTGGGGGGCAGTACCTTGCTGGCACATCTCCACTGTGGGGTGTGCAGGAGGCGGCTGATTGATGTCTCTCTCTCATCTATGTTTCTGACTTTCTGTCTCTCTCCCTTCCTCTCTGTAAAAAATCAATAAAATATATTTAAAAAAAAAAGAGTGGGCTAGAGAAATATCCGGGCCTCGTGTCTGGGAGTCTGCTGGTAAACGTCCCAGTGCAAGCGACTCCAGGGCTGGATAAAAATAGAAAGTATCTTTTCCAATGTGATGAGCTGGCAAGAAAGTAAGGAATTCTCGGTACAGAAGCCGGAAAGCCGGTCATCTTGAGGAAAAGTTAGCCTGTCATCAGCCTCTGCCTCAAGAGTTTTGGCCAAACCCAACCCTGGCGAACGAGAACCGCCAGTGGGAGCGCTTTGTGCAATAGCGGAGGCCAGAGAGACAGCCGGGAGCGTGCCATGTGAGGAGACGAACAGGAGGTTCAAACAGCTCAACTCTCAGCCTCAGGCTGAGCAAACAGTAAGGAGGGCAGCACAGAGGCAGGCTTCTTTTGACCTCGGTGCTGAGAAATAGGAGGAAAATAGCCTCCCTGAGGATGTGTAATGAGCCTGCTCTCCTGAGGGCTCGAGGCCAAACGGTGGCTGCAAAACCTAAGCAGATCACTTATTTGGAGGTGGTACCTGGTTGATGGTGCGCCCAGCGGACGGACAGGAGAAAGTGTACACCTTGTCTGGAGGAACGCAGCTCCAATCCAGGGCTCAGAGACGTCCCGTGGGTAAAGGTTAAAATCATAAACAGGCAGCACAATCGCAGACAGACGCCGAAGGAACTTCTTCACCGGTACTGCTCCTAGGGCAATGGAAGCTAAGGAGAAAATAAACAAATGGGACTACATCAAAATGAAAAGCTTTTGCACAGCCAAGGAAACCATCAACAAAACAACAAGAAAGCCCACTGAATGGGAGAACATATCTGCAAATGTTGTCACTGATAAAGGGTTGATCTCCAACATCTACAGGCAACTTATACAACTTAATAAAAGGAAGATAAATGATCCAATTAAAAAATGGGCAACGGACCTAAACAGAATATTTTCGAAAGAAGACAGAAGGAAGGCCAAGAGACACATGAAAACATGCTCAAAGTCACTAATTATCCGAGAGATGCAAATCAAAACAACCATGCAATACCATTTCACACCTGTCAGAATGGAAATCATCAATAAATCAATAAACGACAAGTGCTGGTGATGATGGGGAGAAAAAGGAACCCTCGTGCACTGCTGGTGGGAATGCAGACTGGTGCAGCCACTGTGGAGAACAGTAAGGAGTTTCCTCAGAAAACTAAAAATGGAGTTCCCATTTGACTCAGTAATCCCACTCCTAGGAATATATCCCAAGAAACTAGAAACACAAATCAGAAAGGATATATGCACCCCTACGTTCATAGCAGCACAATTCACAATAGCTACAATTTGTAAACAGCCTAGGTGCCCATCAGCAGAGGACTGGATCAGAAAACTATGGCACACCTACACAATGGAATTCTATGCTGCCATACAAAAGAAGGAATTCTTACCATTAGCAGCAACCTGGATGGACTGGAGAGCATTATGCTGAGTGAAATAAGCCAGTCAATGAAAGAAAAATACCCATATGATCTCACTCATTTATGAATAATAAGGAACATTATAAACTGACGAACAAAAAGATAGATACAGAGGCAGTAAAGTATCAAACAGACTGTCAAATTACAGCGGGAGTTGAAACCGGTTTGGCTTGGTGGATAGAGCGTTGGTCCTGCAAACCAAAGGGTCCTGGGTTCAATTCTGGTCAAGGGCATGTGCCTTGGTTGTGGGCACATCCCCAGTAGCAAGTGTGCAAGAGGCAGCTGATAGATGTCTCTCTCTCATCGGTGTTTCTAACTCTCTATCCCTCTCCCTTCCTCTCTGTAAAAAATCAATAAATAATGACGTGAAGATGTGAAGAGGAACTAAATATAACGTATGCAAATATAAAGAAAAGACTGATTTAAAAAATACAATGAGTTACACGGATTAGACACAGATGATGTGAGAATTAACGACATGCACCTGGGACCCTCGGCCACCACGGCAGAGGTCTGGCGGCCCTGAAGCCACCGTGCTGAAAGGGGCAGAGGGGGAAACACTGAGACAGAGATGCCTGAGGAACCCAGCCATTCAGGCCTCCCGCCGCTCACACCTCCGCGTCCCAGGGCCCGCACCGGCGAGAGAGCAAGTCTCCAGGTGATTCCAATCCCTGGCCTCACGCTGCCTCAGAAACGTACTTGTTCACGCCCTGCCCAGACGGCGCGCTATAGCAAAGGCAATGCTCTTGTGCTCAGCCGCTAAGGTTTGAGGCAATCTGTTAAATTGTCAGAGTAACTTTTTAAAAAATATGTCTTTATTGATTTCAGAGAGGAAGGGAGGTAGAATCAGAAACATCAATGATGAGAAGGAATCCTTGGTCAGCTGCCTCCTGCCCGCCCCCTACTGGGGATAGAGCCCGAAACCCAGGTGTGTGCCCTTGACTGGAATGGAACCTGAGACCCTTCAGTCCACAGGCCGATGCTCTATCCACTGAGCCAAACCAGCTTGGGCTGTCACAGTAATTTTGTTTTAATCCTCACCTGAGGATATATTTTTCTATTGACTTTTAGAGAGAGAAGGAGGGAAGGAGGGAGAGAGAGAGAGAAACATCAATGTGAGAGAGATATATTGGTTGGTTGCCTCCCATGTGACCAGAGCAGGGATGAACTTGCAACGGAAAAACGTGCCCTTGAGCAGAATTGAACCTGAGACACTTCAGTCTGCGGGCCCGCCGTTCTAACCACTGAGAAAACCTGACAGGGCATCACAGTAATTAAAACGGGTTTTATGAGTGTGTGGCCCCGAGGAAGGGCCCTGTCTTAGTCTCATGCTCTGCTCTCATCATCTTGAATTTTTTTTTCTGGATTTTTTGTTTGTTTAAAGTATTACAAATAGTAGTACATATGTCTCCTCCCCCCCCCCCACATTGACCTCCCCCTGGCCTCCCCTACCCTCC
>PVJN01039593.1:0-19740 GCA_004026805.1 Lasiurus borealis
AAGTACTTTCCCCTCCCTGCCCCTGTGAAATGTGCAGAAAATAAAAACACTGAATTAGGTAATCATGGACTGACCTGGAGAGAACTATTGTATACTGTCACTGTTGGTGAAAAAAGACCAGTTGAAGATCAATGTGCAGCACTGATATTTAAGAGAAAAAAAAGGAAAGTCTATGTAATGAATAAAATATACATGTATACGCATGGGTAAATGAGAAATGAGCATAGGGAGAAATATAAAGAATGTGCAACAACATCCTGACTTTGATTACTTCATTAAGAGTGGGATTGGAGGTAGAAAAGAAGAGGTTTTATTCATACATAGTTGAGTTATAGCTTAATCAAGTTCTCTGATCCAGCTGGGGCTCGATTTAGATGTATCATCTTCATCCGACTTTATTATTGGAAGATCAGCCAGGACTCAGCTCATATGTCAGGCCTGGCTACCTACGCACACAATGCCCTTTGTGCAAGAGCCCAGAATCAGACCAGAGCTGTTTCTCAAAAGCCATGACATTCTTTACTTCAGAGGGCATAGAATTGCTCCTGTAACCAAGGACAGGCATCATTCTCTCACGGAGGCTTGTCAGAAGCTCTATTGCTTGTTTTCCTGCTACTACAACTTGCAACAGACAGGACTGCTTGTACTTCATCTGGGACCTGCTGTGGAGCGCTTCCTGCTTTGCATCCATAAATGCTGGTGGCCTTCTGTGCCATTGGGTATATGAGGAAATATTCCTCCAAAACCCGAAGTGGCCTATAGGACATTCTCATTCTTTCTTCATGAATTGTGCCTTGAAGAGAATGTTCTAGCATGCTCATACCCATGGGACCTGTGAAAACCTATAGAAAGGGTCAAATTCTTAATCTTATTAGGGTTTATCTCTCACTTTCTGGCATACCACCTCTAATGTTCTAGCAATTGCCTGTGTAACCTGCTCTAATAATTGCCTGTGTAACCAGCTCTCTCAGTATGATTTTATCAGTGTAGTGGATACTACACTCAGAGGAATGACCAGCTCTCCTAAGGGCCTAGATATCTGCAGACTATATTAAGGAGGGCAGGAGAGTTAATAAAGCCATGAGGAAATACTGTAAATGAATATTGTTGTTCATCTCACATTAATGTAAAGGGTTTCCGATGCTCTTTTCTAATCAAAATAGGAAATAATAAATTCCCCTAATCATCCACTGCACATCATGTACCGGAGACCTTATAAATGATCCCCATTTACATGGCACTGCTGTCGGGCTAGTACTTGGTTGAACTTGAAGCAGTTCACAGCCGTTCTCTAAGAGCTATCTGATTTCTGGAGGGACGATACCTTTATGTCTTTGGTGGTGGCATTCATTTCCAGATTCACATGTTCTGGAACTTTATAATCCCCATTAGAGGTCCGGTACACGAAATTCGTGCATGGGGCAGGGGATGTCCTTCAGCCCAGCCTGCTCCCTCTCCAATATGGGACCCCTTATGTGGGATGTCCAACTGCCCATTAGGCCTGATTCCTCTCACAATCCAGGACTGCTGGCTCCCAACTGCTCACCTGCCCGCCTTCCTGATTGTTCTTAACTGCTTCTGCCTGCCAGTCTGATCACCCCCTAGCCACTCTCCTGCCAGCCTGATTGATGCCTAACTGCTCCCCGGCCAGACTGTTTGCCTCTAACTGCCCTCCCTTGTGGACCTGGTCACTCCTAACTGCCCTCTCCTGCAGGCCTGGTCATCCCTAACTGCCCTCCCCTACAGGCCTGGTCCCCTCTACCTTCCCCTTTGACCACATGGGGGTGGCCATCTTGTGTGGTGGAGTGATCATCAGTTTTCATAATACCTCTTTATTATATGGGATATGTAAAATGTCAAGTGCTTAACAAAGCCCTTAATTTAATACATCTGCGCAATCCCCTTTGCCATGTAAAGTAACATCTTCATAGGCTCCTAACATTAAGAGATGGACATCTTTGGAGACCATTATTCTACTTTCCATAACGTCTCCTCAGATGCTACCAAGTTGTATGTTCCTGCTTCCCTGCCTCTGTTTATCTCCTCACTTCAACCTGGTATGCCTTTCCTTTTAACTTCATATAACCTCAAACTTTCTGGAAGTGTTTCCAAGCTAAATTCTTCCATAAAATTCTTCCCAACCACTAGCTCATAACAATCCCACTTTCTAAATTCCTACAGTCTGTTTTATCTTGAACCCAGCAAATGATACTTTGAACTGTAGCTTTCTTTTTATTCATAGGTCTTGTCTCCATAACTAGGCTATAGGTTCCTAAAAATGATAACTGATATTAAAGAGCACTTATCATATGGCATATAGTTTTGTAAGCATGTTGCATGTAGTAATCCCTCAATTGTTCCAAGGTCTCTGTGAGTGAAGTACTATTATTATCCCCATTTAACAGATGACAACATCGAAGCACAAAACCCAGCCAATCAAAACAAAGCAAAGCAAAGCAAAGCAAAGCAAAGCAAAGCAAAGCAAAGCAAAGCAAAAGCCACTTGCCTAAAAGGACAAGCTATGGACCTGGTATTTGACTCAGGCAACAAACTACTTCATCCTCGCTGGTGCTTATTACTTATTATATCACTGTCTATGGATGGAAAGAAGGTCTGTTCTTGCAAGGAGAATCTCAGGGGTGAGAAGAGCAGGGAGTGGGGGAAACGGTATTTGTCAAGAATTGTCTGTTTGAGAAAAAAATGTTATTTTGGAAATAAATCTGGGCACACATGCCAATGAGATCACCTCAGTTTTGTCCCTCAGGAATAAACTCTGGAGGTTTTAATTGTTCAGAGATCTGGCTTTAAAGCATTTTAAACTCTCAGCAACGTGTGTCCCTTATTTTGTATCAAACACATCTGTGTGCAGGGTAAGGAACATCTCTCCATCATTCTCAGGCTCAAAGGCCTGGAAATTTATCTTTTATACCAAGTGCTTAGGACCGCAGGGCTGTTGCACAAGGTCACGACCAACCTGGAAATAAAATCTTCCCAAATGGCTTTCTGATAAAGACTAGAAAACCCTGTCTTTGGCCATTTGTTGTGATGCAGTTAATGGGGGAAACAAAGGATTTTCTTAAAGAGGTATGTATCCTGTGTTTAGGATAAAAAGAAATTTTGAAACATGGTGGAAAGACTTCAGAATGAATTTGACTTTTGTGAACATGAATTCACTATCAAAGTCCTCCAAAGAGAGTGGTCTCTGGTGTTTAGGATACTAACCAACTGATTTTTTTCTTTTACCTTTTAAACCTGAACTTCTCTTTATGTTTTTAATAATAAGGGGATATTTTAATGTCCAGAAAGAATTCTAGAAATGGAAAGGGCATAGAGGTCATTCCCCTAATTTATAAAAGAGGCAGTGTTTGTTCATGTTCTCATGCTGGATAGTAATAGGAATAGCTCATGCCCTCACCATGAACACTTGCCTGGTGTATGACTATAAATTCATAACCCTTGCCTGCAAGTTCCAGTATAACTTCAGAATTATTTCAGACATGAAATCAAATCCCCCAACCATGTTGGCTAACAAGTGATCCTTCTTTCTTCTGAAATTCTATGGCATGTCTTATCTTGAAACAAGTAAGTACTACTTCAAAATGTAGATTTTCCTTTTATTTCCAAGTTCCTCTCTCACTCAATTAGGTGTAAGTTCCTAAAAATAATAACTGACACAAGTAGCTGACATTATTAAGCAGTTGCCCTATGGAAAATACATCCCACAGATATTCTCTCAAATAAAATAAACTCAAGAGACATAAACATTGTTTTCACTATTGTTTTGTCACTGTGGCATTTCAAGTTTCACATCTTAATCATTATATCATCCAAATGTGGTAACTGTTTTGTTTTTGTTGATAAAGAAAATTACTTTAGTTGATTTTAAAAATTATTTAAAAGTACAATTTCTGCTATATCTTAGAATTTTTATTTACTTGTTTGTTTATTTTTTTAAAAAAATATTTATTTTTGCCCAGTCAGCATGTCTCAGTGAACCAGGAGCTCACCATTCGATTTCAGTTCAGGGGATATGCCCAGGTTGCGAGCTGGATCCCTGGCATGGGGCATGCCGGAGGTAGTTGATCAATGATTCTCTCTCATCATTGATGTTTCTATATCTCTCTCCCTCTCCTTTCCTCTTTCAAATCAATAAAAGTGTATCTTAAAAAAAAACTTTATTGTTGAAAGTATTACATATGTCCTCTTTCCCTCCGTTGACATCTCCTATCCTGCCCTCGTCCCTCACCCCAGGTCTTCACCACCCTATTCTCTGTGTCTATGGGTTATGCATATATGCATATGAATTCAATGGTTGGTCTCTTTTCCTTCAACCCTTCCCTGCCTTCCTGCTGAGGTTTGATAGTATGTTTGATGCTTTTATGTCTCTGGGTCTATTTTGTTCATCAGTTCATGTTATTCATTACATTTTACATATGAGCGAGATTATGTGATACTTATCTTTGACTGGCTTATTTTGCTTAGCATAATGCTCTCCAGACCCATCCATGCTGTTATAAATAGTAAGAAGTAATTCTTTTTTACAGCTGCATAGTACTATGATTTTAAGCAGATTGATATCCTCTTTAATCAATGACTTCAAGAACTAATATTTCCTTGAAAATTTGTCTAAATAGAAATGTTAGCATTTTACATTTTACATATCCTATAGAATAAAGAGATAATATGCAAATTGGCCCTAACATTATCACAGTAACGGCCAATTTGCATATTGACAGAGCAGTAGGAGGCTCCATGCACAGCAGGGGGACTTGTGTGAGCTCGCTTCCCTGCCCCCGGAGCTGGAGTCCTCTTTTTCTCCCAAGTGCTCTTGCCGGACAAACACTCCCATGACACCGCATTCCATGTGAGAGCATTCTGCCTGGGGGTGCCTCCAACCCCCACTTCCCCCCCTGAGGTAGGTAGGAAAAGGGGCAACACCTGCATGGCAGAAGGCTGGTTCTTGGAGCATTGTAGGCAGATGCCAATGAGGCGGGGGGAGAGAAGGGTGGGTGAGTGCATTGGCAGTGACCCCCAAAAGGGGTCATGCATGCAAATCAAGAGGGTGTGGATCCAACATGAAGGATGGGCCTAAACTGGCAGTTGGACATCCCCTGAGGGCTGCCGGATTAGAGAGGGTGCTGGTCAGGCTGAGGGACCCTCCCCCATGCACAAATTTTGTACACCGGGCCTCTATTATTATTAATAAAATAGATATTACCTGTTAGAATATGTATCTTCAGTAGGTTTATAAACATTATGGAAAATAAGGGGTCTGTGTATAACTGACAGAAACTAGTACATAGCAACACTGATGACCAGTACAACATTGTTTTTGTAACTGCTTCCTATACATATAAAAATATTAGTAATTAGTATAAAAGATAATTTCACATGTGCTGATTGATTTTTGAAAACTAAAATGTTCTTTTTTTAATTTTCTATACAGGTTATATATCACCAATGGCAGACAAGAATCAAACGGCAGTGACTGAATTTCTTTTCGTGGGCCTCACAGATCATCTCCATCAGCAGATTGGCTTCTTTGTCATGCTTCTCTTCATCTATCTTGTCACACTGGGGGGTAACTTAGGGATGATCACTCTCATATGGATCGATCCCAGGCTCCAGACACCCATGTACTTTTTTCTCAGTCACTTGTCCTTTGTAGATATTTGTTCCTCTTCCTCCATTGCCCCCAAGACACTGTGTGATATCTTTGCAGAGAAAAGAAGCATCTCTTTCATGGGTTGTGCTGCACAGTTGTGGTTCTCTGGTCTTTTTGTGGCAACCGAATGTTTACTCCTGGCTTCCATGGCCTATGACCGGTATATGGCCATCTGTAGGCCTTTGTTGTATACACTCCTTATGTCCCAGAGGGTCTGTGTGCAGCTGGTGGCAGGGCCCTATGCCATGGCTCTTATAAGTACAATGACACATACAGTTCTCACTTTCTGCCTACCTTTCTGTGGACCAAATGTTATCAATCACTTCTTCTGTGACATTTCACCACTGCTGTCCCTAGCATGTGCAGACACCCAGAACAATAGGTTAGTGCTTTTCATCTTGGCTGGAGCTGTTGTGTTGTTCAGTGGTATGATCATCTCCATCTCCTATGTGTGCATCCTTGTGGCCATAATGAAGATCCAGACTGCTGATGGGAGGCAGAAAGCTTTCTCCACTTGCTCTTCTCACCTGGCAGCCATCTGCATCCTGTATGGGACTCTTTTCTTTATCTATGTTCTTCCTGACTCAGGTTCTTCCCTAGATATCAATAAAGTGATTTCTCTGTTTTATACTGTGGTCATCCCCATGCTAAACCCTCTTATCTACAGTATGAGGAACAAGGAGGTAAAAAGTGCATTCAGAAGCAAGTTTGAAAAAAAAATGCAGTAATGTAATTCAGTGATGGGAGGTAAATTAGAGAATTAAGAAAATTCTCCTGATAGTATACATGTTACTTATATACTAAAGCACTATTTATGTTTCTTTATATCACCCTGTCCTTTGTAAAATGATGGAGAATAGAAAAGAAAATATAATTTATTCCAGAAGAAATCCAGAATTACTTTCATATATCCTTACATATGGGGAGATATTTTATTCCAGACCAGGAAAACAATTATTATAAGGAAAAGATCAACAGAGTTTATTAAGAAAGGTTCCATAGACCTTGTTAAATATTGAACAATAGAAATTGAGAGAACAATTGAAAAACAAGTGACTCACAATGAGTTAATGTCCAATTAAGAAAGTATTGCAGCTGAGGCTGGTTTGGCTCAGTGGATAGAGCATCAGCCTGCAGACTTAAGGGTTCGATTCTGGTCAGGGGCGCATACCTTGATTGCAAGCACATCCCCAGTGGGGGGTGTGCGGGAGGCAGCTGATCGATGTTTCTCTCTCATTGATGTTTCTAGCCGTCTAACTCTCTCCCTTCCTCTATGTGAAAAATCAATAAAATATATTAAAAAAAAGTATTGCATTATGTAAATGAAACAGTAGATAAAGAAAACATAGCACTGAAATAAAACAAGAAATAAATGGCTAACTGAGACAATTGGAAATGCAAATGGCCACAAATTAAATATATATTATATATATAATTATATTATAGAGTTAATATATATAATTATGTTATATAGTAAATATATATCTATATCTATATATATCTATACATCTATTCAACTTCACAATTGCTCTAGTAAATGAAATCAAAATGACAAGACAATACTTTTTTATCTATTAGATTGGCAAAGATAAAAATTATTATGTGAAAGGTTAGTAAGGTTGCCATTTGGATACAACAGCAATTTTTTCCATAGCTAAAGTAGTTAAGTATGAATAGCTAC
Source organism: Lasiurus borealis (assembly GCA_004026805.1). Lineage (NCBI taxonomy): Eukaryota > Metazoa > Chordata > Mammalia > Chiroptera > Vespertilionidae > Lasiurus > Lasiurus borealis. The sequence goes on from PVJN01039593.1 coordinate 7,347, forward strand.
ATTTTCATAGAGTAATTTGTAATTTGATGATTTCTATTAAAATGTACATTATCTTTGACTTAGCTCTCTTGCATTTGGAAATATCTGCTGTAGAAATATGACTACCAGAAACAATTATTGCAGCATCTTTTGTAGAGGATCTGTATTATTAGTAGAAATATACATTATTTCTTTGAAATGTGCAGCTGATTACAAAGAGAATAAGTTAGATGTTCATGCTTTAGTTTGGAAGAAACTATCTGACATAATCACTGATAGATGGAAAGAAATCTCATTCTCTCTCCTTTTCCCCCTCTCTGTTTTAAAATCAACAAATGCATGTCCTCAGTGTGAATTAATTTTTTTTTTTTACAAAATATAAGTTAGAAAATTTTAAATAGCATGAAGTCTGGGAATCAGTTGCATCATTGGGTAGGCTGACTTTAAATAGAATCAGATAGAAGGCCTTGCCCTAGCCAGTTTGGCTCAGTAGAGAGACTGACAGCCTGCGAAGGTCCCAGGTTCAATTCTGGTCAAGGGAACTTGCCTGGGTTGTGGGCTTGGATCCCCAGTGGGGGACTTTCAGGAGGTAGCCTAGCCATGATTCTCTTTCATCATGGATGTTTCTATCTCTTCCTTCCTTTCTGAAATCAATATATATGGCTTTGAAGATGAGGAAGCATATATACATGCAGGTGAAGATTACTGGGTGAGAGAAATGTGTAAAAATCTGTATCTGAAATAGAGATCACATTTTCTTGTGCTGCTTTTTATAATCTTGTTGCCCTTGTCTATAATGCACATTTATTTTCTCTTTGAGAGCATTTAGTGGTGTTGTTCTTTTAACTCTCATTTCTTTGGAAAGTTTCTATTCAGGTCAGCCGAATGGCACCCTGATTGTAGGAGCACACTAACCACCCAGGGGCAGCTCCTGTGTTGAGTGTCTGCACTTAGGTGGTCAGTGCACATCATCACATCTGGTTGACCAGTCATTCTGGTCCTTCCACTGTTCGATTGTTGGGCTTTTATTACATAGGATATTCTGATCTTTTGTTTCCACTCTTTGTTCTCTATATTTTTCAATTATTGAAGTTTCTATTGATATATCCTTAAGTACACTGATTGTATTCCTCAAGCCCATCAAAGGCATTTTTCATATTTTTGATCTTAAGGATTTTAATTATAGTTGATTAAAATTCATGGCCTGGGAACTAGAAATCAAAGAGAACCAAGAACCAAGATGGTGGCAGAGGTAAATGCTTATATTTTCTGCCTCCCACAACCATATCAAATTTACAACTAAAATACAGAACAACCATCATCTAGAACCACTGAAAATCTGGCTGAGTAAAGTACTACAATGAAAGAAGTAAAGAAGAAAGCACACTGAGATTGGTAGGAGGTGCAGAGGTGCAAAATGGCTGGTCCAGCACCTAGGTGTGTCCCTTTTTTAATATGGAGGGAGATTGCCTTTACAGAGGCCACCTGAAGGATCAAGGAGTCCCAGGCCCATACCAGAACCCCAGCCCAGAGTTCCAGAGCTGGAGAAAGAAGTCCCTATGGGCGGTAAGAACTCTGAACTGTAAAAACCAGTGCAGATTGTGGCTGAGTGACATAGGCTGCTGGAGACCCAGCTGTTCCTCTTAAAAGGCAGGCACCACAAACTGAATTTACAAGCTTCCACTTCCTCTGAGCTCCAGTGCTGGGCGAGGCTCTGGGGGACCCAGACATATATGGAGAGAAATTGGACTGTCTGGCATCAGGGCAGGAACTCATGGCAGTTTTCTTCTAGATAGAGGTGCTCACACTGGTCATTGTTCTCATGCTGGGACTTTCCTGGTGCAGGTCTGACTGGAAGCCATTTCTGTTTATTCCACCCTAGTGATTCTCTGAGACCCCACCTCACCCCACCCAATTTACAACTCCACCAGCGACTTTTTCATATGAATGGTCTGTCTTTTCTCAGGCTAAAATTCTGTCAAACAAGCTGCAGCTGGGTCAGGGAGCCCCAAACCTATCAATAAAAGGCCCAAGGCCAGGCACCAGCACCAGCCCACCTTGCTTCACAGCTGGTCCTTGTCTGGGTACTTCCAAACCCTATACAAAGAGGAGGAATCTTCAAATCTTTCTGCAAGTACTGCTGGATAGCCTCAGGTGGTGGCTGATTTTGCACCTCCTTGGAGACCCAAGAGCCAGGGTACACAGTAGTCAGTGTGAGGCCATACCAGATTACAACTTTTCACATCCATAAGTGACACACTCAAGGGGCAGACTCAGTGAGCACTAAAGCCCCAATGAAGCAAGTCCTGCTTCATAAGGGTGTCTCCTGTACAGCAACTCTCCCACTGTAGTCACAACTGGTCCCCACAGCCAATTGGCCTGGAGGTTCATTCCTCCCAGAGACATCAACAGCAATCAAGGCTCAACTTTAACAAAACTGTACACATAGCCCACAAAGGGGTGTACCAAGAGTGTCCACCTCAGGTGGCTGGGGAGGCTGAGCCACTGGGCCGTATAGGACACCTACTACACAAGGCCACTTTATCAATTTAAGGAGACTTAGCAGCTACCCAATACATAGAAACAAACACAGGAAGCAGCCAAAATGTGGAAACAAAGAAACATGTCACAAATGAAAGAAATGGAAGAAAGCAAACTACTGAATATAGAGTTCAAAACCACAGTTATAAGGATACTCAAGAATCTTTTAGAAATCTCTGAGGAACTTAGTGAGACTTTCAAGGATCTTAGTAAGAATGCCAAAAAAATAAATAAAAAAAAGGAAAAGGACTAGTCAAAAATTAAGCATACACTGACTGAAATAAAGAATAATATACAGGAATTCAACAGTAGACTAGAGAATCCTGAGAATTAAATCAATGATTTTAAATATAAAGAAGCAAAAAACATCCAAGCAGAAGAATCCAAAAATATAAAGCTAGTGTAAGGAGCTGCGGGGACAATTTCAAGCATAGCAACATCCAAATTATGGGGGTGCCAGAGGGGAGAGAGAGAGAGAGAGCAAGATACTGAAAACCTATTTGAAAAAATAATGACAGAAAACTTCTCCTACCTGGTGAAAGAAATAGACTTACAAGTCCAGAAAGTACAGAGAACCCCAAACAAGATGAATCCAAAGAGGACCACCAACATACATCATAATTAAAATGCCAAGGGTTAAAGAGAGAATCTTAAAAGTAGTAAGAGAAAAAACAGTTAGTTACCTACAAGAGAGTACCTATACAATTGTCAGCTTATTTCTCAACAAGAACTATGCAGGCCAGAAGAGGGTGGTAAGAAATATTTAAAGTGATGAATAGCAAGAACATGCAACCAAGATTACTTTATCCAGTAAAGTTATAATTTAGAATGGAAGGTCAGATAAAGAACTTCACAGACAAGAAAAAGCTAAAGGAGTTCATCACCACCAAACCAGTGTTATATGAAATGCTGAAGGATATTTTTTAAGAAGAGGAAGAAGAAGAAAAAAGTAAAGATAAAAATATGGACAACAAAATGACAACAAATACATATCTATCAACAATTTAATCTAAAAATCAAATGAATAAAAAAATCTGATGAACAGAATAAACTGGTAGATGGAATATAATCAGGGGCAAGGAAATAGAAGACTGACAATTCTCAGAAGGAAGGGGATATGGGGTAGTGCAGGAATAGATTAGACAAAAATCTTATATGCATGTATTTATTACATATGGACACAGACAATAGAGTAGCAAGGGCCTGAAGTGGGTAGGAACTGGGTGGAGGGAAGCTATGGGGGCAAAAAAAGATGGAATCTGTAATAATCTCAACAATAAATACTAATTTAAAAAAATTTCTGGTCTGATAATTTTACATCCCTGCCACATCTGGTTCTGATACTTGCTCAATCTGTTCAAGTTGGATCCTTTGCATTTTTGTATGCTTTATAATTTCTTATTGGTAGGCCTACATGATGCACTGAGTGAAAGGAACCAATCCCAATCAGCCTTGAGTGCTGTGGTGATGAGGCAAAGGGGGAGGGGAGTGTTTTGTAGACCATGATTAAGTCTCAGTTTTTCAGTGAAGTGCTGCCTCTGATTTGTGAATTTCACGATGTTTCTAAGTTGTTGTTTTTTTTCTCCCCCATAAATGGGGATAGGATGCCCAGAGTAGGTTGAAGTTAGGTGTTTCCCTTCTCCCATGTGGATGGTTGGAGGGGTCTGAAATTGGTCATTTCCCTGCCCTTGGGTCAATTAGGCTCTGAGGACACAACCCAGAGTAGGCTCCTGTTAACTAGTTTCTCCTGAGGCTGAGCCTGGTTACATAGAGTGCTGTGGTGTATTTAAAAACGGTCCTTTTTGTTCTCCTCCTGATGGAAGCTTAAGGGGATATCTTAAAACGAGCTCTTCTTAAAATCTGTCCTCTTACTCTTAAAACCTGTCCTGTAACATTTAGAATCATGGCTGGGGTGAAATTTTCCAAGTAAAGCCCTGTTCTTGGGCATAACGTAACATGAGTGATTTAAAAGTTAAGAATACAGTATATTTTACTGATAAACAGAAATGCTTGTATGGGATTTTTAAACCTCTAAACAAATGTTATTGTGTAGAAGTGAACCTAGAAGTGGACTTTGGTAGTCCATAACCCAATTGAGGACTTTCCCCAGTTGTAAATGAACCTAAAACCAATTATTCCCAGGTTTAGGTGCAGTTTTTGTTTCAATTTTCAGATATAGTATTTGAATTGTGAGTTTCTGTCTCTTAGCACTAAGCGCTTCGTGTTCAAAGGCACTTGACTCCATTTTTTTCAAAAATGGTCCCTACGTATGAATACTGTTTCTTCAGGTCCCTCCTTTGAGAAAAAAATTCTATTGTGAAGTACTATTAATTCAGACTCTGTACTATCTATCTTGCTTTAATTTATTCTCTGTGGATGTAGACGCTCGAGGTTCGGATTCTTCTGGGATTAGATGCCAATTGACTCAATCTTGCAAGAGAAATATGCACTTTATACTGTGCAATATATGAGAGTCAGAAAAGGCAAGGAATTATTTAATACCTGTTAGTAAGTGCCAAGTTAATCAGGATAGAGATAATTCATCTTCACGTATGAAAGTAAAAGTAAAGTAAGAATTCATGGTGCTTCAAGAATATCACATTGGAGATAGTTTTCCCAGTCTGAGACCATAAATTCATAAAATTTGAAGTAATTAAAAGAAGAAATTAGGGATTTTATGAAAGAGGTAAGTCTGCTTAATTTTTGTTAATTCAAAATAAAAAATTATATAGTTATTATATGGCCAATTTAATGTTTTAAAATTTCCAAATAGAATATCTTGGTTGAAATATTCTTACGCATTTGTCACACTGAACAGAAAATTTGCATGATTCTTAAACCTAAATAGCAGATCTTTAGGTATTTTTGAGTTAGCCAATATTCATTCAATATCTCCATTTTAATCAGAATTCAGTGATGTAAGATGACCAGTATTTCATTGCTGGTGGGTTTTGGACATATATGTTTTCAAAATTAATTATTTGTAAATTCTATTTCATTATTTTTCTTGTAATTATATGAGCCCATTCATAAATAAATAAAACTATTACCTGTAATAGAGTAGAATTCTATTGAAAGCTTAAATTGTATAAGAAATATCAGTAAGTAATATTGACTCATGACTAAAGCAAACACAATCCATAGGGATCTTCCATAAATAATTTATTGGGAGATAAAATATGTGACCACTTTTGCCAACTACATTTTTGCCATAATGGCAATTCAATTTTATATTTAATGTTATTAGATATCATAGGACAAATATTATACTTGTTTACACAGTTGATTCACTGGGAGGTTCATATGAATGTATGTGACTCTGGTAGTGCTTAGAAGTTTTAGAGTGTGTATGTGCCATCTGGGAATATTGTGAAAATACAGATTTTAAAAAATGATTTATTTAAGAGAGGAAGGGAGAGGGAACAAGGAATAGGAACTTCAGTGATGACAGAGAACTATTGATCGGCTGCTTCCTGCATGCTTCACATTGGGGACTGAGCCCACATATGCTCTGACCAGGAATCAAACCAATGACCTCTGGGTTCATAGGTAGCTCAACCATTGAACCACACCAACTGGGCTGAAATGCAGATTTTGATTGAGTTGAATTGGATTGAGGCTTCAGAGTTTACATTTGTGATATGTTCCTGGGAGATGCTGTTGCTGTTGACTCATAGACCACAATAGAATGTTCAGGTGACTGTAACACAGTGTCCTACATGTGACTTCTTGCGGGTCAAATGTTGGATAGCATCACCTGAGATTATCACTATTTTTGTTTGTGTTATTATACTTGTTCCTTCCATTTTTCTTTGCTGAGAATTAGACTGACATGTAGATTGTTTTCATAATTGTAACACGATACTGTTCTGGGATAATGTGCAGTTGAAGAAACATACAGCTGAAAATATAGTCACAATTTTCTTTTGCTAGCTTTTGTTTGTTCAGTTACCTAATCCCCTCACCCTTCCATGAACTTTGATAACCAATGGGATACAAATATTAATAACGCAGATGTTCTTTGCTCAAGTTATTCTATGTTGTGAAATAATGTAATATCTTTTATAAGTGCTGTTTTAAAGGGATGTTATAGTACTATGGAATTATGATAAAGGAAAAACTAATATTGACTCAAGATTCTACAAAAGCATAGTAAAAGAGAGAAAAAAAAGAATAGGGAATTAATTTATATGAGCACTTACTATGTAACAGCTATTTGTCTATTGCATTTAGTCTACTTTTAAATTGCTCTGTGAGCTAAGTATTCTTCATTACTTTTAAACATATGCTAGCAAGACAAAGCTATACAGTATATGCAGAAAGATGCAGTATTTGACTCTAGGTTCACTTGGTTCCAGCTTGTGCTGATTCTTGTCTACTGTGTTCCACATACAGTGGCTTTGAAACTGTGGTTCTTTCTTGTCTTCATAGCAGTTCTTGCTCTCTGTGATATGTTTACACATTCTAGTAGTGGATAGAAAAGTGTCGCTCAAATATTGACATTCACCCAGATCTTCAGAATATGACTTTATTTGGAAATAGACTTTTTTTCAGTTGTAATTAGATTGAGTTGAGGTCACATTGAATTAGGGTGAGCCCCAAATCCCATGACTGTGACTTATAAAAAGAGAAGAGGACATAGAAGTACATAGAAAGGAAGGCAATAGGAAGACAGAGTCAGACAATGGAGTTGATCTGTCATAAGTGATGGATTGCCACGAGGCACCAGACAATGAATTTGTCATATTTGCTTCCTTTGTTTTCTACATAATATGAATAATTTGATTTATATTTTGATTTGACTTTTGATCAAAGAGTGTTCCTCATTTATAATTATTATCTGGAAACTGAGTTCCCTGATGTTTATTAGAATTTGGCTCTTGGTTTAAAATTTTCCAGTGTTCATTGCATTGATGACTTCTGTCTCCATTATATGCACTCAGTATTATTTTATGTATTGAATCCTCTATTCCTGGCTTTTGCAATAAGACCTATTTATCTTCAGAAGACATATCTGGGTGGATAGATATGATCTTTTCTCCTTCTCATCCTTCATTGGCTCCAAAAAGATGATCACAACTGGCTAGAGACAGCAAGACCCAGAGAGACCAGATTCCTGTAGTTCTTCAAAATCATATCCACGTACAATTTTCCCTAAGTTGGGTCTCAGTATTCAAATCCTCTTGAAATAAATTTCTGGACATGTCCCTGAAGGTCACTGTTCCCCAAGAAGCAGCCATGTCATCCTGTTCCCAGTCCTGCTCCTGTCTGGTTGTTTTCTCAGGTGGTGTGATGCTGAGGAGTTATTTCTCCATCAAGAAAATATACCTTCAAAGAATCAGTTCAACTCATTCATCTGCTTCCATCACACTCAGGCAGAAGGAGCTGGAAATGCTGAAAGGGTCACCCTATCCTGTCCTCTGTTACAAGAGACTCAGGAACAATGAGCTCCTACATGGAGACAAAGCTGTGAGTTTTTTCTCTCCTGTCTTCATGTGCTCTCCTCCCATAGATGTCCACAAACCCTGCAGCAGGAGGCTCAGGTGCTGGAATTTCAATGCCCACGGTGACCCTCAGGCTTCATGTGTGTAGAAACATGGACTGAGACACTCAGGATTAAATTAGCAAGAGCAAAACCAGGAACGTCAGTCGCTGCTTCCATATCTGAAAGAAACATCAGATTTTTAATACAATCTTTTCTTCTCTATTAATGTCGGTTTCCCTCTCTGTGTGTTGCATACAATGACAAAAAGCTGATCAAGAGTTTTTATTAGCAATAAGTATTTGAAAATAAGAGTGAAGTAGAAGGACTTTTCCATTTTAGTTATGAGAGTTACTAGGTCAAGTTGAATGCATGCAAGCTTTGTGCATTTTATTCATTTTTAGAGTTTCTCTGAGGTGTGAATTCAGAACTAATCAGTACCCTTCCACTGAAGACAGGAGAGAAAAAACTCACAGCTTTGTCTCCATGTAGGAGCTCATTGTTCCCGAGTCTCTTGTAACAAAGAACAGGATAGGGTGACCCTTTCAGCATTTCCAGCTCCTTCTGCCTGTGAGTGTGATGGAAGCAGATGAATGAGTTGCACTGAATCTTTGAAGGCATATTCTCATGATGGAGAAATAACTCCTGTCTGCAAGCTTTGTGCATTTTATTCATTTTTTAGAGATTCTCTGAGGTGTGAATTCAGAACTAATCAGTATCCTTCCACTCAACTGAAAGGAAATGGAAACTATGTCAATGTTTAAAACCATGACATTAAAGAGATGAAGGCAATAGCTGATCATCCATATAAATTAAATAAATAAGTAAAATTCATAGCCAATAAGTATAAATTGCCCAAGTTGCACAGATAGCTAGCAAAATAGCCATACACAGAACCCAGGCATTTGACTAATTCCATGAATGCTTGTATTTCACATGATTTTTTAAAAGTTATTTATAGCATATTATGACTTGATAAATGTGAGTAGCAAATGCAAAGGTATTATATACACATCTCCATAACTCTTTACATGTTTGAACTATTTGGTATAAGAAAAAAAGTACAACTGATCTGTAAAATTAAATATACTATCTGAAGAACATAGATATTAATGGCAGTGAAAGGATTCAAAGCCTTTGTTAATTATTGATCTTTAAAAAAGGGGTTTTCCCCCCTCTCATTTCAGATTACTACCCAACAATGAATGAAAAGAATCAAACAGCAGTGACTGAATTTCATTTTGTGGGCTTAACAGATAATTTTCCACAGAAGATGATTCTCTTCTTGATCTTCCTGCTTGTATATCTTGTCACTTTGGGAGCGAACTTGGGGATGGTTACCCTTATCTGGACAGATTCCCGACTCCACACACCCATGTACTTTTTTCTCAGCCACTTGTCCCTTGTGGATGTCTGCTGCTCTTCTTCTGTTGCTCCAAAGATGTTGTGTGACATCTTTCCGAAGATAAAAGTCATCTCCTTCATGGGCTGTGCTGTACAGATGTGGTTTTTTGGTCAGTTTGTAGTGACTGAATGTTTCCTTCTGGCGGCCATGGCATATGATCGGTACATAGCCATCTGCAACCCTCTGTTGTACCCGGTCATCATGTCCCAGTGGGTTTGTGTGCAGCTGGTCGTAGGGCCTTATGCCATGGGCATTCTAAATGCCATTACTCAAGAGACTTTTACTTTTTGCTTACCTTTCTGTGGTCCAAATGTGGTCAACCACTTTTTTTGTGACATTCTCCCTGTTCTCTCTCTGGCATGTGCTGATACCCAGAACAATAGGTTGGTTCTGTTCATCACGTCTGGAGCTATTGTGTTGTTCAGTGGCATGATCATCACCATCTCCTATGTGTGCATCCTAGTGGCCATCCTGAAGATCCAGTCTGCTGAAGGGAGGCAGAAAGCTTTCTCCACTTGTTCTTCTCACCTGACAGCCATCTGCATCTTGTATGGAGCTCTTTGCTTTAGCTATGTTCTTCCTGAGTCAGGTTCCTTTCTAGATATCAATAAAGTGATTTCTCTATTTTATACTGTGGTCATCCCCATGCTGAACCCCCTGATTTACAGTCTGAGGAACAAGGAGGTAAAAAGTGCATTCAGGAGCAAGTTTGAAAGAAAAATAGAATAATGTAATTCAGTAATGGGTGGTAAATTAGAGAATTAGAAAATTCCTGCCCACTATCAGGTTACTTGTATACTAAACTACTGTTTATATTGCTTGCACATCAGTCTTCTCCTTTGTGAAATGATTCAGAATAGAAAAGAAAATTGACTTATGCCAGAAGAAAATCCAGGAGAACTTTTATATATTCTTATATGCTGGAAGATATTTTATTCCAGACCAGAAAAGTAAATGTTATAAGGGAAAGATCAACAGAGTTCATTAAGAAGTGTTTCATAGACCTTATTAAATGTTGAACAATAGAAAGTGAGAGAGCAGTTGTAACACAAGTGACTCACAATGAGTTAATGTCTCAATAAGAAAGTGTTGGAATTCTATATAATAAAAGGCTAATATGTAAATCAACCTAATGGAGGAACAACCAGTTTCCATGATGTGCACTGACCACCAGGGGGCATACACTCAATGCTGGAGCTGCCACCTGGTGGTCAGTGCGTTCCCACAGATGGAGTATAGCTCAGCCAGAGGCCGGGTTCACTGAAGGTGAGCACAGCAGCAGTGCTGGGAGCCTCTCCCACCTCCACTGTGGTTGGACTACCCCTGAAGGCTCCCAGAGTATGAGAGGGTACAGGCTGGACTGAGGCCCTTCCCCCCAAGTGCATCAATTTTGTGCACTGGGACTCTAGTATATATATGAAAACACAATAGTAAAATGAAATACAGCTTAGAAATAAACCAAGAAATGAATGACTGTTTGATACAATTGGAAATGCAAATGGATTTGAATTAAAAATATACTGTATATATATGTATATATATATGGATATATATATAATACTGTATATTATATTATATGTTAAATGTTATATATACATATATATGTGTATATATAACTCAACTTCACAATTGCTTGAGTAAATGAAATCAAAATGACAAGGTAATACTGTCCTCTTCCTCCCACACCCCCATTTGTTAGATTGGCAAATATGAAAATTATTATATTTAAGGATTAGTAAGGTTACCATTTGGATATAATTTTATTATATGGTAACTACAATTTTATCCATATCTGGTGTAACTAGGTGTAACAATTTGTAATTTGATGATTTATATTAAAATACACATTACCTAGGACTTATCCACCTTAAATTTGGCAATCTATACCATGAAAATATTAATACCAGCGTATTTTATAGAGGAAATAAAAGGAAACAACCTGAATCTACATTATTAGGAGAAACATGTATTCTTTCATGCAATGTTGTGAAGCTAATTATTATAAAAAGAGTGTTAGATGTTTATACTTCGTTTTGGAGGGAACTCTGGAGATAATCATAGAATTCTGCTTTGCTTTTTCCAAGATTAGAAAGGCGACTGTGTTCAGAGGTTGGAGAACCTGGTTCTTTTTTATTAATCCACTTATTTGGCTCATATGAGATTTCACATGAGTTAATGCTCTCATAGCACCTTGAAAAATAAACATCTCCAGTGGTAAGATTAATTCCTGTGGCAACATTTATATGAATAAATATCATCTGCTTTCTGAAATACTTTGAGTCATTTTTGTTTACAGAAATAAGTAAAAACTTCTTTGTATAATATTAAAATATTTATGAAATTTGAGTCCAAATTATATTTTTCCTCTTTTATATTTGAAATTTACATGCAGCCAATGTGGATTATTTTATCTCTCAAAGAATGTGTCCAAATTTAGAGCTCTCCATTGCTTCATAAACACTCTTATATTTCTAGTCCACGTTATTTTCATTTAACTTTATTTTAATTTCCATTTGAGATTCATCTTGTCCCAAACCCTATTTCCACCCCCCCATGGTTATAATGATCCAACCTTTCCAGTAGCTCATGAGCCAATCAGAGGGTCTTCAGAGCTTTTGTTTATCCAGAGACACCTTCTGACTATACTGTCTCTAGAACAGGACTTTATTTTAGTTTTTAAAATATATTTTCAATGATTGCAGAGAGGAAGGGAGAGGGAGAGAGAGATGGAAACATCAATGATGAGAGGGAATTACTGATTGGCTGCCTCCTGCATGTCCCCTCTTGTGGATCAAGCCCACAACCATGGCATGTGTCCTGACTGGTAATTGAAACAGTGATCTTGGTTCCTGGGTTGATGCTCAACTGCTGAACCACGCCTGGCTGGGCTGCAGGGCTCTGTTTTAGATGATGAAATCTACACATTGCTCATTATGCATCAGCTAAAGGCTCAACATTGGAATTTCAAAGTGTGTGTGGTGGTCTCA
>PVJN01039594.1:0-19723 GCA_004026805.1 Lasiurus borealis
CCTCCAAATCCATATACACACCTCTCCGTTGAGTATGCAACTCAAGCAGCAGTATTCATGTTGGTACATACACAGACACTCTCACATTATCAGGGCTCAGAGTGAAGACAGCAGTCTGAGAATTGGGTGGGGAAATGCAGTGATCAGAGAAAGAGGGGAGCGTAGAAGAAAGAGTAAGAGAAAGCACTGGGAGTGGCCACAATCCGGTCTCTTTAGAGAGAGAAAGATCAAAAGGGTGTGTGTGTTGGGGGGGGGGGGGTTGATCTCCACTCCCAGTCACGTGTCCCTGGGGAAGGAAGAGCAAGTCAGTTTCAATCTGGACTCCCCACTAGAGAGGCTTGAGAGGAGTTTTTCCAAGAAAACACATTGGTGCCCACCGCACCTGAAGAGCTGGGGCTCCAGGAGGAGCTGTGTGTGGGAGCCCGTCCTGTGGGGGGCTGGAGAAGCCACGCCCCTTCATCCAGCAGGGGGTGCAAGGTTTGCTCCACCGAGAAATGTTTTCACATAGGACCGCCTTCCCCCCTTCTCACCCAGCGCTGCCATTCCTCCACTTCCTTAGAACAGAAGCCATGAACTTGCAAGGATCTATTCTTACAGACCTTCTCTTTTGCCACCATCATCATCTTCCTCTGGAGGGAGGCAGCCAGGCGGCCGTGCCCGGAGCTGTGGTGGGTTCTAGGGACAGCGTCTCAGGGTGCATCCAAGGAAGAGAAGGCTCTTTGGAGTAGGGACGGCTGTCAGGGAAGGTTCCCCAAAGGACGTGCTTGTGAGGTGGAACTGTGAGATGGAACTGAAAGGGTAGGTGGAAAGACACATCCTCCGGGGCCTTGTACCTGGAGTCCTTTCTGTGCTGGACTTAGTTATAAAGGGCAGATGGGTTACCCTCCCCCACCCCTTAGGCTCTGTGTCCTAGGCACCCCCCAACAGCCAGGAGGCCCACAGTGAGAGCCTCTTGAAGTTCTGGGGGCGGGGGGAGGCTTTGTAGGATCCTCACACGCAGCCCCTTTGAATTTAGGAAATTCACCACATCCTATCCTTGCACATCTACACAACAAACTGGTGATGTGGGTGCTATTATTATCCCCTTTACAAATGAGGAAACCACTCTCTCCCTCATCCCCTCACTTTCCAGGGTTCCCTCTGGAACCAAGGGGCACCGGATTGGGAAACCTGTGCCCAGGAGAGAAGTCCTCTCTGGGCAGGTGCCACATCATCCACCTGGGGGAGGGGGGCGTCAGGGAAGGGACAGGAAGAGCTGCGGATGTGTTTGATCAGCGGGGAGCGGGGGCTGGCGGGAGAGGCCTGTGGCCTGGGTTCCCATTGCAGCTCAACCTCCAACTTCCGGGCTTGATGGACTGACTGGGTCATGGGTCAGCCATTTCCCACCTCTGAGACCCGTTTTATCCGGAAGGGGTAAGAAAGGAGGGAGCGTACTGAAGACCTCCATGCTTTGGTCACTTACTTCAGAGTGAATTGCAAAAACCAAAATCCCCAAACATCATGAAACCGAGGAGGGTGAGGGGGTTGGGGGGGGGGAGGGGAGGGAGGCAAGAAAAACAAAAACGAACTCTGTCTGGTCACCACCAATCTCTCAGCCTCTCCAAGAAGCGGCCCTCCCGGCCTTGCTCCGGGGAACCCCACACTGAGTGCGGCCCTGGGAGCCGAGGACAGAGTCCGGAGTGGGGACACCCCGTCCCCACGGGGCTGCGGTGTTGGGAGTCACCTCAGGAGTGGCGGCTGGACCTGGAAGATCCGCGAGGTGCCCCGTGGGTGGCCGACCCGGGGCCCTTTGCGGGTCGCCTGGCAAAGTCAATCCTAACGCGATCGACCGGTAGACCGGGAAACGATTCTGGGCGCAGAATAAGCATCCGCGTCGGCGGGAGGCATGCCTTGTGGAGAGCCACCCTCAGTGCGGATCCTCTCCCGAAGCGGGGGACCCCACCCAAACCAGCGCCCCTTCCCGGTGACCCCAACACGTGGTGCGCGCGCAGGACTCTGGCGAAGTCCCGAGGTCGGTACCGGCGCCCGGCGCGCTCCTGAGCGGAGGCTCGGCTCAGGCCCGGGGACGGCCGGCGGCTCCAGATCCGTTCAGGGTGCGGACAGGTGGACAGAGACTCCCCCCCCCCCCCCGCGACCCCAGGCCTTGGGGCCGCGGCCAAGGCGGGCGTATCGGCCCCCGTTCTCCTCCAGCCCACCCGCGGCCCCCAAACGAAAGGTGAGCTTGGTTTTGTCTGTTCTCGGTGGAACTCGGTTTGGGGAAACTTTGTGAATAATTCGGTTTGGTGCGGGTGGGGGGGATGGAAGGAACTCTACCTCCGCTTGGCTGGGTGCTCGGTGGTTAAAGCCCCTCCATCCCCCCCCCAGCCCCCCAGTCTGCGAGGCCCAGGGAAGGGCAGTCCGTCGAGGCCGGAGTCCCCCGCACCCCCACGCCCTCCACCCTCACCCCGTTTCCCTTTCCTTCTTTCAGACGGAGGGATGCTGCGCGCACGCCCGGCGGCGGACGGTGCTGCGGTCCCGAGAGCCCGGCCAGCCCTGCGCCGCCCTGGCGCCCGCCCCCCCCCATCCCCCCGGCGCCCCGGAGGGCTTCCTCCCCTCTGGATCCCCGCGCCGAGGGCTCCCCTCGAGGGCCTCCCGCACCGTCTTCAGCATCACGCCCCGTGGGGTCCTTGCTTCCCCTCCAAACGTCAGCCCCGCTCGGGGGGGGGGGAATCTTCCACGTGGGGTGGGGGACGCGGACGTTTAAAGAGCGCACCGCCGAGCGCGTTCCGGACCAAACAGAACTAGAACCGCTTTTGGACCAAGTCCGCCCCCTCCCCAAAGAAAACGGGTAACAAGAAAGGGGAGCGGCTTTGAAGGTGCGATACGGGCGCAGCCCCGCGCGACGCAGCTGGACTTGCGCCGGCGCGGGAGCCACGAAAGGGCCGAGTGAGGGGCGCGGGGCTCCGGGCCGGGGAGCCGGACTTCGGGGCCCGGTGTCTCAGCCGCGGACCCGGCGAGGAGTCCCGCCAGGAGCCGGGCCGACCGGCTGGCCGACCACCCGCGGAGACCCCGAGCCAGACGCCGGGGTGGGAGGGGGTGGGAGGGAGGCGCGGAGCCGAGCCGGCGGGAGGCCCGAAGGGCGACCCGGATGCAGCGAATTCGCCACGCCCCGAACGAAGGCGGCGCGGCCCAGGGCTGCAGACCACTCCGGGGCCCCGCACGGCCACGGGGGCCGTCTGCGGAGGAACCCCGCGCCCGGCGCCGGCGGAGGCTGGACCAGACGCAGCCGGAGCGAGGATGCTCACCCGGCGAGCGCGCACGACATCGGACAGCGCGCACGGACATCCCCACACAGCGCCGTCTGCGCGGAACCCGCAGCCAGCACGCACGCCACGGGCGACTCCACGACCCCTGGAGCACAACGCAGCGCACTCACGCCCGTCCCTCGCGACCCCCTGGATTTGACTCAGAGAATGTCCCTCTGGCTGGGGTGATGGGCTTCACTTTCTGACAACCTGACCCTTTGGAGATCCGACTGTTGTTTGTTTTGTTTTAATAAGAAAAAGTGGGTCCGGTCCCTGCACCCTCACCTGGGCTTCGGGGTCAGGAAGAAGGGGAGAGCCTCATCTCTGCTGGGCTGGGCCTGGGAGAAGGGGGGACTGCTGCCTTGGAGAAAAGCAGGCCGGCCACGTGGGTGCCGCAAACGCACCTGCACCCCCAGGTCCCCCAAAGGAGAGAAAGAATCACAAGCACAACACCTGCCCCGCCCCCCGCAGTCTTTCCCTCCGTGTTCGGCTCCCTCTGTCGAGTCAGAGGTGAGGGGAGGATAGACCTGGGACTCTGCCCCGCCCCCACTCTTCCGGACTCTTCCAAACCCTCGCCCCCCAGGCTCAGCTACGGGGGCGGGGCGCTAGGCCTGGCCCGTTCTGGCTGTTCGGCTGTTTAGGGAGGGGAAGGTGGCTCGCGCACTCCTCCGCCTGCACCTAACCTCCGTCTTCAGTCGCCCTCCCTCCTTCCCCTCGGTTAAAGGATCACACGCTGGAAGTTCAATGGCAGGACCCGCAGCGGGCAGGAAAGGGGCGGGGTTTGCAATTGCTGGGTGGGTGGGGCGGGGGCTTTGCCATGGTCACGGCCTCCCAGGGGAAGGGAGCTGAGCTGAGTCACTCATTCCATCCTCTCAAACCAGCTGGCCCTCTCTCCTCTCCTGAAGACCACTCTCTGCTTGTGAGCTGACCTGCAAGTGTCCAGGCCCAACCCCAGCAGAGAGAGATAAGCTCCCCCCCCCCCCCAGCCCACATTCTGGCTGCGATGTGTCCCAGAGCCAGTGGGAGGGCCCCAACCAGCAACCAATCCATAGGGGCATTGGCTGGCCCTGTTGCTATCCACAGGAAATGTGCGAGGGGTGGGGTCCCCACATTTTTGTGGTGGTTCTCTGCTGTCTGAGGCCCAGGGGGATCCGGTTGGAGGCCCTGTTCCTAAAGACGCCTCTAAAGAACCTTCTGGAACCTTTGGGGCAGTGGTTCTCAACCTGTGGGTCGCGACCCCTTTGGGGTTGAACGACCCTTTCACAGGGGTCGCCTAAGACTATTGGAAAACACCTATTTCCCATGGTTTTTAGGAAGGAACACACTGCTCATCGGTGTAGCAAAGTGTAGCCATGTAGTTTACTGTTGTCGTATGAAGACTGTTACCCATGCTACACCACGATTCAAGACAAAATTTCATTTATTTGTAATTAGAAATAAATATTTCACAATATGTAGTTACATATTGTTTTTGTGATTAATCCCTATGCTTTAATTATGTTCAATTTGTAACAACGAAAATATATCCTGCATATCAGATACTTACATTACAGTTCATAAAAGTAGCAAAATTACAGCTATGAAGTAGCAACGGAAATAATTTTATGGTTGGGGGTCACCACCCCATGAGGAGCTGTCTTAAAGGGTGGCGGCATTAGGAAGGTTGAGAACCATTGCTTTGGGGGATAAATGGAGCAGTGGCGATTAGAGATCCTGAATCTTGGGTAACATAATAATGATAATAGCTAACACGTGCTTTTGTGTGTGTTTCAGACACCATGCTAAGCCCTTACATGCATCATTTCACCCATCACATGATTTCTATGGGGTAAGTATCCACATTATCCCCACTTTCCAGGTGAGGAAGCAGAGGCACAAAAAGGTTGAGCAACTTGTCTAAAAGCTAATTAGAACCAAGATCAGCTTGTCCTCTTGACTACCACAGTGTTGTCTTACCTGGCAAAGCAGCACTCAGCCAGGGAGGGGGAAGGGCTGAAGAGGGAGAGGGGGCCCCAGGACAGAATGCCCCTGCAGAAGCGGGGTAGGGGAAGTTATAACATCAACAATGGCTAACATTCAATGTGGGCTTGTGTGCTGTGTGTCACATGCATTTCTGTGAACAACCTTGCAAGAGAGTCTTATCACCCCCACCCGTCTCCCCCTCCCCCCCCGTCTCACAGAGGGGGAGACTGGGGCACAGAGAAGATGGGTGCAGGGTCTATACACACTTGGTTGGAACATAAGAAAATGGGGGAGAAGGTGAGACTGAGAGCCCAGACGTTCCACACTGTGGAGGGCCTCCAACGCCAATCAAGCACTTCGGATGGGGCCCGTGGTTGGTGGAGGCCCAGGATGGGAGCTGAGCGACTTCCCGGGAGCATCTCTGGGCCACGGTGCGCTTGGAAGGCGAGGGTTGGGTGACAAATAGGTCAAGTGTGAAGTGAGGAAGGAGCCGGGTGTTGGATGCGAAGATTCAGGCATTTGATGGGGGATGGACGGTGACCGAGGCTTCTAGGTTTGGGTCCTCCAGCAGGCAGCCTGCCACTCTGGTTTCCCTCGGGTGCCCCTGCACAGGTGTCTTTCTGGGGGCCCTGCCAGCGTGCACAGGTGAAACTTGCATATATGCAGATGTATGCAAATTAGACAAGCCCAGCCTGGGCCCCCAGCCAAGAACTGGGAGAGGGGGAGGGCTGCCCCAGCCCTGACTCACCCTCTGACATGCCGCCTGGAATGCCACCTCCCCAGCTGGGCTTCCTCCAACTTGGGGAACTTGCTCCTGGAATCACCCTGAAGCTCGGGCCTGGAAGAGCACAAGCCCGGAGGATCTTGGGGTTCGGGGGACTTGCTAAACCAGAGTCAGGCTTTCTTGTGAGCAAAAACAGCAGCAGCAGTGGGGATGGGAGGGGGTGGATGGAAGAATACCTAGGTACTATGACATTTATAAGTTTATAACCCACCTCACTCCCTAGAGCATTTTTCACACGTATAACTTCATCGGGGCTGCAGTAACTTGGGAAGTGGGCGGTTTATTAGCCCCATTTTATAGATAAAGACACTGAGGCTCAAGTCACGACGTGCTGCGTGTACAGAGCTGGATACCCATTCACAGCTTCTGCTTCCGTGCCCTTTGACCTACCTGTGACTGGTGCTTCACTGAGGGCAGGACCAACTAATTCTGGAATCATGGGCTCCACAGGGGGAACTGCTGACCCCGGGAATCCAGATAGCCATGGGAAAGGGGCCTCTGATCCTCTCCCCCAAAACTTGATCAAGTGAGTGGACTCTTCTCTCTAGACCTCAGGCCACACACTTCCATCTGGCTGGACCATGCATCCCACTCTCAGCTCCTTTAAAACTCCCAGCATTCAATTCTCTCCTACCAGGGACAGGGGCTGTGCAGGGCATTGTGGGAGATCGGCTTAGGTCCTGCCCAACAGTGAATTTTGCAATTTCTATGTGTTCAAATTGGGGGGGGGGGTGTATAAAGAAGAGTAAATTAAAATGCATTCGTGCAGAGGTAAGAAAAAATACTTATAAACTAGATACCCAGGTCAAGAAATAGGACTCTGCCAGCTCCCCAGAACCCCAGCCTGAGTGACCCTCCTGGTTCATAATTTTCTCCTCAACCTGGTACCCCAGCTTGTATGTTAATCACTTGCCTTTTGTTCCTTGCAGTTTTATCACCTATATCTGCTTGCTTTCACCTGTTGAAGAGCTTTACACGAATGGACTCAGGCTGTACATAGGATCCTTGCTTCCCTCATTAGACGGTTCATCAATTCTGAGACAGCCTCCTCCGGCTTCCCCGTCTGGGGTCGTAACCACCCCTGTGGTCTCCCTGGAGCATGTGGTCTGCTGCCTTATCCCTCTCAGATGCTCTCAGGAGGGTTTGGGACACGAGGCCGGGGATGGGGTCTTCTGCCTTAGTGAACACAGCACCCAGCACAGAGCCAGGCTCTGGATGGATGAATGAAGAAAAGTGAAATGCCGAACCACTGTTTGCATATCTGGAGAAGTCCCAGGGGGAGGTGTGATACAGGATGCCACAGGGTGACAGGCAGGAGCTCAGCTCCTACCAAAGGACCCTAGTCTCTTCCTCCCCTCGGGCTGCTCCTCCAGGATGAGAGGCCAGACGTGGGAGAGTCTGCCTAGATCCAGAGCCTGTGCATGGCACAGCCATGTGCCGGGGAAAGCACACCAGCTTGGGAGCCAGGCAGATCTGAATTATTTTTTTTAAAGTATATTTTATTGATTTTTTACAGAGAGGAAGGGAAAGGGACAGAGAGCTAGAAACATCGATGAGAGAGAAACATCCACCAGCTGCCTCCTGCACACCCCCTCACTGGGGATGTGCCTGCAACCAAGGTATATGCCCTTGACCAGAATCGAACCTAGGACCTTTCAGTGGGCAGGCTGACGCTCTATCCACTGAGCCAAACTGGTCTTGGCAGATCTGAATTCTAATCCCACCTCCACACCTCAATGACTTGGGCAAATAAAAATTCCTGCATGCCTCAGTTTCCTCACCTGTGCACTGGACATAGTAATGAGCACAGCCTCACAAGGTTGTGGCGGTTCGGTACTCTAAGTGACTGAATACTGAATCTCCCCGTATGTTAGCGTCCCTTCCTCTTGGGGGGCTCTTTTAGCTCGCCCACAAGAAATAGGCCGATCCCCATCACTTCACGTGTTTGGAGGTGCCAGAGCCAACCTGATTCAATAGCTTTTCTTGGAAGAGGACTGGGTGAGAGCGGGCAGTGTCACTCCCAGGACAGACGGCTCCTGTCCCGTCTCCCCAGCCGTCTTCCTCAGCTCCTCGTCCTCCCGCATGCCAAGGTGCTCGGGACAGCCCTCATTCTCCAGCGTGGCAGCCGCCCTCAGCTCCTCCTAAGTCCAGGGATGCTTGTGAGGGTCTGGCCCCTCAGCGGCATGTGGGACACTTTCACACCGAGGATCCCGGCTAATCCCTACCACCCGGTCAGGTGGGGCAAGTATTGCTGTCCCCATTTCACAGATGAGGAAACCAGTGATCGGACGGCTCCGGGCCTTGCCCAGCGTTGCCCAACCGGTGCAGGTTCTCTGGGTTTTTTCCAGAGCAACACAACTGTCTCTGCATGGGAGGCGGGAGCGAGAGGGATGGAGCTGAATCCCAGGGGGGATCCCATTTTTAAAAAAATATATTTTATTGATGTTTTTTACAGAGAGGAAGGGAGAGGGATAGAGAGTTAGAAACATCCATGAGACAGAGACATCGATCAACTGCCTCCTACACGCCCCCCACTGGGGATGCGCCCGCAACCAAGGTACATGCCCTTGACCAGAATCAAACCTGGGGTTTTTCAGTCCTCAGACCGACGCTCTATCCACTGAGCCAAACCGGTTTCGGCTGAATCCCATGTCTGATGCTTGCAGAGGTGGCTTAGAATTTCTGAGCCTCTTTTTCCAGTATCTATAAAGTGGAGTGAACCATACGTACCTCGTAAAATAGCGAGGGCCAAATGACACACTGTATGTAACCAAGCAGCGTTCAGAGCACATGGACAGTGAATAATGCAGCTTTTCTGGTGATGTATGTGGTTGGGAGAGATGCCCACAAATGTCCCTCCGATTCAGACAGCATATGACTCAGCTCCATAAGCAGCAGGGAAGGAGCTGAGGGAAACCAGGAAGCAGATGGACTAAACGGAGGAAAACTGGGGTTCAAAGAAAATAAAACTCCCAGAGTCTGTAAGGTCCTCAAAACTGTCCCAGGACTTTTCCCACCTTGCCCCGCCCACCCTCCTCTCTGGCACCCCCCTCCCCAGGCCTGGGAGTGGGACCTGGCTCCTGGGCATCATTAGTCCCAGACAAGATCCAGAAAAGAGTCCCCAACAGCCAAGACCCAGGCCTGAAAGTTCTGATTGGGCCACCACCTGCCCTAACCACAGGCCCAAGCCTCTAAACCAGGCAGGTGATGGGGACCGCGTGGGGGTGGCGGTGGTTCCTGTATTCCAGGTGCCCGGCTGGGCTGGGCCCTCGGAGCAGCCCGTGGCCTCCAGCGCTGCTGCTCCTCCAAGTTTCCTTCTTAGAGCTGGGGAGCCCCTCGGGGGTCTCCAGAGCCAGCAGATCTCAAATTCTGGAATGGAGTGGGCCTGGAAATCTGCATGTTAATTAGCACCCCCATGCGAACCTGATTTGGTCCAGTGCCCTTGCCCTTGTGGGGAAGCTGAGCTCCAGTGGGGATATAACTGGCTCATGAAGACCTTGCTGGTCCGGCCATCGTGGCTCAGTGGTTGAGCATCAACCTCTGACCCAGAAGGTCATGGTTCAATTCCCGGTCAGGGCATGTGCATAGGTTGTAGACTCAAGCCCCAGTGTGGGGTGGATGTGTAGGAGGTAGACCATCAGTGATTCTCCCTCATCATTGAAGTTTCTATTTTTCTCTCCCTCTCCCTTCCTCTCTGAAATATATATACAGTGGTACCTCGAGATACGAGTGCCCTAACATACGAGATTTTTGAGATACGAGCCGTCGAGCGAGCGATTTTTGCTTTGAAATACAAGCAACGGTTGAGATAGGAGTAATCGAGCGGATCGGCCGGCTGCACAAGACCCACCAGTTTACCTCAACTTGAGTGTCTCATAGTTTCCCACGCCTCAAGGTTACGTAACGAATTAAACTCGTATCTCGAGGTACTACTGTGTGTGTGTGTGTGTGTGTGTGTGTGTGTGTGTGTGTATTTTTTTTTTTTTTTAAGAAAAAGATAACATGCTGGAAGTGGACAAACTCTTGGCAATCTGGTCCCTGGTGCAGGATGTTTTTCAACGCAGCTGCCTGTCAAGGCTCAGGCCCCCAGAGAAGGGGCGGGACCTTCACGTGGGTCTTTCCCAGCCTATCCTGGCCTCTTTCAGAAGTGCTGTCAATCACACGAGACCATTCACCCTCCTGGAAATTACCACGGGGAGTGGGGGTGGGGGAGAAGTTTGAAGAATCTTGCACCTGCTGTGGTGGTGGGGGGCGCCCCAAGGCCAAAGTACAGGTACCAGTCGGTGGCTGGGGCTAGATCAGCAAAGGGCTACGCAGGCATACATTTGGAAATAGCCATGGCGCTGGTGGAAAATGATGGTCCGATCTAGAATAATCTCTCTATTCACTAGCACCCAGCAGAGCACCTGGCACGCAGGGGCATAGTGAATAAATGGATGAGGCTTCCTGTTGATTGGACTCCATCATCTCCAAGGCAACATGCCCCTCCCTTCGGTGGCAGGGGTGTGGGCACTCAGCAAAGCCAGAAAACGCCAAACAGTGGGCGTTGGGAGCAGAGGATGGCCCTGGGGGCGCAGCCAAGAGGAGGAGGGAGTTAGCTGGCAGCTGAGAGTGAGACACCTCCCCATTTCCACCCCAGGGCCCGACTCCCCTCGGGTCTTAGCCCCAGAGTTTGATGAGCAGAATGGGGCTCAGTGACGGTGTTCATAAGATAGAGATGGTGCCTCTGGTGGCTGAGCCTGTGACTAGGGTGCAAAGGAGACGCTGTGTGTGTGGGACACGGAGGCTGGGGTGGGCTC
The DNA here is from genome assembly GCA_004026805.1 of Lasiurus borealis. Lineage (NCBI taxonomy): Eukaryota > Metazoa > Chordata > Mammalia > Chiroptera > Vespertilionidae > Lasiurus > Lasiurus borealis. The sequence continues at coordinate 10,830 of PVJN01039594.1, forward strand.
TGAGAGCATCGGGTGGGAGCTGTGTGCCTGTGGGCCACCCGTGACTTTCAGCGTGGCTGTGTGTGTGTGTGTGTGGCTACGTGTGTTCGTGCGAAGCTCTCAGAGACTGAGGGCGAGTGGCTGGGCGTGGGGAGGGAGGTGTGTGGCATCTTTGTGGCTGTGTGTTGCTCCGTGCGATCTCGGTGCACCTTTGGGTGGAGACAGCTGTCATGGGTGTATGGGACTGTGTGGGACTCTGTCACGTTGTCTCGGAGCACACTTCTGCGCCTGGCCGGGCGAGTGTGCGTGTCTGTGTGACTGCCCGGTGGCTGGCTGGCTTTGCGTGTTGTCTGTGTGGCCAGGTGTCGTGCCCTCCACTGGATGTGTCACCGTGTGACCCTCGGGGACTCGGCTGTGTCACTGTGCGTGACAGTGACTGTGCTTGAGATGGCCTGCCCCTCCGAGCACCTTCCTTAGGTGCCTTTGATGTGGTTGAGTTTCTAGGGGCTGTGAGGACGCCGGCCTCACTCTTGAGGACTTCAAAGATGGCTGTCCTTTCTGCCCAGCGTGGTGGCGGGGAGGGGGAAACCCACTTCCCCCTCCCCTTCCCCCTCCCCTCCTGCCTGGAGGACAGGCCTGCTTGTTTTCCTATTTTTATTGCCTCGGATGAGTTCATGGCCGCAACTGACTCACCACTCTTTCCGAGAGACTTGGGGAAGGAAATAGGGGATGCTTGGTTGGGGCCTCTGCCCACTGGCCCGGGGACTTTCAGGGCTGGGCCAGGGAAGACATCTGTGTGAGCACCTCCAGCCAGCCCCCCTCCCTGAGCCGGGAAGGTCCGGGAGACTTCGTGAGAGGTCAGTGTCTAGCCCCACATCCCCGACCCCCAACCGGAGGCCGCTCTCCTTATCTGAGAATTCTTCCCTCCCTGTAGTCACAAGGTCAGTGAAAAAGCCAGAGCCGTGGAAGGGACATGGACTTCTCACCGCGATCCATGTCCCCGCGAGTCGTTCATGCTCCTCCAGATCCGGCCGTGGCGAGGAGGCCTGGGCTCAGCCACACTGTTTGGGCGCCCCCTGTGGGCAGAGGCGGCCCAGGCTGAAGGAGGTGCAACCAGAAAAAGGAAGCCTGCACCAGTTTCCTGGGGGAGAGACACGGTCCCTGTCCTCCCAGACTCCCCGAAATTAAGGGGGAGTCTGAACCCTCCAATACAAGGGCTCTGGCACTAAGAACGAGGAGAATTCAAATCCCAGCTCCCTGGAAGTGGAGAAGAATCCAGATCCAAGTCTGGGGAAGGACCAGAGAAGGCTGCTGGAAGGGGCTGTGGGCACTCGTGTGGCCGTGAGGGAGGGTGCATGCTGAGGGAGGACCGCTGGAGGAGTGAGGGGTGGAACACATATAAGAGGTGAAGGCAGGTGAGAAGGCCGGGCTGTCTTAACCTTTGTGTGAGCCCCGAGGGCGGGCTTGGCTGAACCCTGTCCACGCTAGGAAGTCCCCTCTGGTATTTACCTCGCATCCCTCCAGCTGCAGCCAGCATACGGCCACCACCGAGTCTGGCTGCCCAGGAAGGAGTTCTGAGGCTGGAGGTCCCATCCTTCCCCTGTCCTAACCTGGGGAGCCAACACCCCCATCACGCTCCCAGCCAGCTGGCCCCGCCTGCCCCTCTGTTCACCCCGAAAATGCCCACGCCAGGCTCTTAGCAGCCAGTGACCGAGACCGTGAAAACCTCCCTCTGCTCCTGCGCTCCCTCCTGGCCTGCTCCTTCCAGAGCCGGGGACCGCCTCCCTCACCAGGCCCTACCCCTCCACCCGCCTGTGTGGACCCCCGCCCTCCTGGAGGAACTGAAAAGAGCCTCAGACGGCAGCCAGGAGGCCAGGCCTGGCTCAGGGGCATTCGCTGGGCCAGGCCTTTAACCTCAGTGTCTCCATCTGCAAAATGGGGGCCCGGGCGCCGGCCCCGCTGGGTTCCCAGGGTGGGTGGGGAAGGCTCCAGTGAGCTCATGGGCGTGAAGGCCTTGGTGAGCTGTAAATAGTCCAGTGCTCGTGGGAGGGGAGGGAGCTGTGTTATTCCAGCTGGGCCTGGCTCCCCGCATGGAGGGCTTGGCCAGTGGGGGGGCTGGGGGACGGCGAGGGTCTCTGTGCCAACTCCTGGCAACCGGAGACAGGGTGACTGGCACTCCAGGGAGAGCTGGGTGTAGGTAAGGCTCTGCAGAGGCCACGCCGGGGACAAGGGCTGGCTGACGACAGCAGGGACTGTGGCGTGAGGGCTCGGGGCACACCATGGACCAGTGTCTCTGAAGAAACTGCTTTGGGGAAGGTGGCGGAGAAACCTGAGGTCAGTGGTGACATCACCCTCAGCCTCGCTGACATCCTTGCCTGTGCCTAGAGCGGGCAGAGACTCTGTCCCTCTGCCCCTCTGTCCCGAAGACAGAGACTAAGCACATTAGCTGGTACAGACCCAGGGGATGTGCTGTGGCTTTTTCTGGTAAGAAAAGTTCTGGAGCTGCGGCCAGTTCCCCAGGAGGGTCTGGCTGTATTGTTCTCTAGCTGTCAACAGTCAGCCCCTTCTCCCACCTCTTCCAATGGGCAAACCAGAGCTTTCCCATGGACCCCCATCCCCCCAATCCATCCACCCACTCTATCCCTCCACACCCTCCCCTCTCCCACATACCCCCTCAGCCTCAGATCAAGTCCTGCTCCTGCCCATTTCTATCCAAGTGACTCTGGCCACGCCATCGAGTCTTTCTGAACCTCAGTCTTCCACTCTGTAAAATGGGGGTGAGACTGCCTTCCAGGGTGGTCAGCATGAAGAGGTAACATGGGAAGCTCAGAGTCTACTTCCTTCCCCCGGTGGGAGGCTCAACACCTGCCCCCATCCCAGAATCCCCCCGAAGGTTCCAGTTTGCCTGCTACAGATCTGCCTCATCTCTTGCTCTGTAACAAACCAGAAGTCAGACACGACTGGGCCCTTGGCATGGTGTTAGCACTGGAGCCAGCTCCGGGGAGATCCAGGAAGGGTTCCCTGCCAGCCTGGGAACAGTTGCCAGCCTGGGTGGGCAAGTGACATCCACAGACACGGAATATCCAGCCACTCCGAGAGCACAACATGGTGCCAGGCCAAGGGAGCGGCAAGGTTTTGGAGGAGACAGAATGGTCAGAGCAGGAGTGGCTCAGGGGGTCTTCCTGGAGAAGGGGGCCTTTCAGGACAAGGAGGATAGGCCGAGGGGACAAGAAAAGCAGTGTGGACAGAGGGCACAGCCGAAGGGTGGGCATGGTGTGCTCACTGGGGACACAGGGGTAGACAACAGGTGGGAAATCTTGGGATGAAGACGGAATTGGGAAGCTTAGGCCAGACCCTGGAGACATTGAGAGCCAAGTAGAGGAACTTGGATCAGACACAGATAAAAAAAGGGGGTGTGTGGGGTGTGGGGGAGCCATAGCAAGTTCTTGAGCAAAGAGTTAAGGTTGAAAGGGAAGGGAATGGGCCTCCTATGTACTTATTTATTTATTTATTTTTCTTTTCATATATTTTATTGATTTTTTACAGAGAGGAAGGGAGAGGGATAGAGAGTTAGAAACATCAATAAGAGACATTGATCAGCTACCTCCTGCACGCCCCCTACTGGGGATGTGCCCGCAACCAGGATACATGCCCTTGACCGGAATCGAACCTGGGACCTTTCAGTGGGCTGACGCTCTATCCACTGAGCCAAACCGGTTTCGGCAATTTATTTTTTATTATACATTACTTGTTGTTGTTAATCCTCACCCAAGGATATTTTCTCATTGATTTTTAGGGAGAGTGAGAGAGAGAGGGAAAAACAGAGAAATATCGATGTGAGAGAAACACATTGATTGGTTGCCTCCTGCACCAGCCCCGACAAGGCCCTGGGCCCAGAAGGAGCCTGTAACCAAGGTCCGTGCCTTTGACGGGAATCAAACCGGGGACCCTTCAATCCGTAGGCTGACGCTCTATCCACTGAGCCAAACGGACGAGGGCGGGCCTCCCATTTATTAAACATCAACTGGATTTCAGATTTTTACTAGATTCTTTTCCACTTACTCCCCAAGCAACCCGGTGAGATGCGCATAGTTACCTCCATTTTACAGATGGGAAAACTGAGGCTTGGAGAAGTTAAGAAGTTAAGGTCATACAGTTAAGGAGAGAGCGAGTCAACGGAAGTCTGCCTACCTCCAGAGTCCATGCACCTGCCAGCACAGGCCAGTGTCCCCTAGGGAGGAGGGGGCCAGAATTGGGCAGGACCCTTCCGCCCTCTCCTCCCCCGCTGGCCCCGTGGAGGAACTGGCTGCACGAGCTGGGGTGTTGGGGCCAAGGGAGGTGAAGCGACCTGGGCAGCTGCCTACGGGGGAGAGAGGACGGGGACCAGACAGGGATCACTTGTCTCCGGTCCTCACACAGGGCAAAGCCAGGGAGCCAGGGCGGCTCGGGGCACCGGAGGCTGCGGCCCCGGGCGAGCAGGAGGCTGTTGACGGAAACGGGGAAGCCAGAGAGGCTGCAGGAAGGACAAGGCGTTGCGTTTGGAACCTGCCGAGCCTGACGCAGTGGGCCGAGCGGAAACCCAGGTTCTGAGCTGAGTGGAGAGGCCTGACTTCCAGAACTTTCCAAACACACTCTTTCCTGTCCCCTTCAGACTGGGGACCTCCTTCCCTGGTATCACCACTGGCCTTCAGAGTGGGGTCGGGGTGCACCCCGGAAGGCATGACTGGCAACCCCTTACTCTCTTCCCTCCCTTCTCCTCCTCCCCAGCCTTTGGTGTGTCCTTTGAGGCCGGGAGCCGAAGGACCAGCTCCCTCCACGATATCCCTACGTGGATCGCTCCCTGGATCTGGCTTGTGCCCACCCCTAGCCCTTAGTCTCTCTCTCTCTCTCTCTTTCTTTTTAAGAAATCATTTTTTCATACATTCAGAAAGTATTTATGAAGCACTTGTTATGTGTTAGACATTGTACATACTAACCCCCATGCATTCCTAATATGTAGGCTTATCATTGGGTAGGGATAAGTTAACAGATCTTTTTTTTTTTTTTTTTAACAGAGAGGAAGGGAGAGGGACAGAGAGTTAGAAACATTGATGAGAGAGAAACATCGACCAGCTGCCTCCTGCACCCCCCCCACTGGGGATGTGCCCGCAACCAAGGTACATGCCCTTGACTGGAATCGAACCTGGGACCTCTCAGTCCTCAGGCTGAAGCTCTATCCACTGAGCCACTGTGTTTCTCTCTTAAGTACCCACTAAGTGCTGGGCCCTAAGATATAGCCGTGTCCTCATGGAACTCGGTTCAGTGGGAGAAAGACAATAAACCAATAATCAAAGAGAGACTCCACCCGGGTGGGTAGCTTGGTTGGTTGGACCATCGTCTTGATGAGCCAGGATTTTGGGTTCGGTCCCTGATCGGAGCATGTGCAGGAATCAGCCAATAAGTGCATGGAGATCTCTCTCTCTCTCTCTCTCTCTCATCAATTAAAACACTTCAGGAGAAGAAGGGGACACTCATTTGGGGTAGTGATTGAGCTGTGGGGAAGCACAAAGTAGAGTGGTGGACAGAGGGGTCGGGGCTACTGGGAGACATGGGGGCACTTTTGGACCAGGTCATCTGGGAAGGGCTCGGGAAGGGCTCCGAATGAGGGAAAGTGTAGGAAGAGCATTCTGGTTGGCAGGAATGGCCAGGGCAAAGGCTCTGAGGTAGGAGGGGTCTGATGTGTGTGAGACACAGCAAGAAGGCCGGTCAGCCTGGCGTGGAATGGATGCAGGGGAAGCAGGGGGCGAGGAGGCTTGGGAGGTGGGCAGGGTCCAGGTGGGACAGGGCCAGTGGAGTTTCCCTGTTTATTGTGAGTGAGACAAGAGCCCTTTGGAGGGTTGGAAGCAAGAAAGATCCGCTGAAACCGGTTTGCCTCAGTGGATGGAGCGACGGTCTGCAGACTGAGGGGTCCTAGGTTTGATTCCGGTCAGGGGCATGTGCCTTGGTTGCGGGCACTTCCCCAGCGGCTGGTCGATTTTTCTCTCATCGATGTTTCTGACTCTCTGTCCCTCTCCCTTCTTCTCTGTGAGAAATCGGTGAAATGTATTGAAAAAAAAGAAAAGAAAAGAAAGGTCCATTTGGCTGAGGGGCTGATTCTGGGGGTGACCTTGGGGGATTCCCACGAGAGTGACTGTCATGGGAGAACCGCTTTGTTTAGCCTTTGGGGTTCCCTTAGTCCAGTGGTCGGCAAACCGTGGCTTCCAAGCCACAGGCGGCTCTTTGGCCCCTTGAGTGTGGCTCTTCCACAAAATACCATGGCCTGGGAGAGTCTGTTTTGAAGAAGTGGCGTTAGAAGAAGTTTAAGTTTAAAAAATTTGGCTCTCCAAAGAAATTTCAGTGACTGTCCTGTTGCTATTTGGCTCTGTGGACTGATGCGTTTGCCGACCACGACCTTAGTCCCCAGCTGACCCGCAGAAATCTCAGGTCTGGAGAGATTGGACGAGGAGGGAAGAGAGAGAGCGAGCGGCGCAAGTGGCCCAGCGGGTGACCTTTGCCTCTCAAACCCTGCAGGAGCCCCAAACAGGAGGGTGATGGCGGAGGGTGGCCCCTGTCTGGGTGGGGCCTGTGCGAGCTGGTGGACCTCCAGGGGGCTGACCCTGGGGATGGACGCCCCGGGGCACTGGGACTGAGTCAGATCCGGAGAGCAGCCTGGGGCGGCCCCAGCTGAGGTCATGGTCTGGTGGCTGGAGGTGGCCTCCCGACCCGAGTCCTCCACCCCCAGCTGGTGTTTGTGCGAGGGCCCTCTGACACGCACCAGGCGCCTTCCCGGTCTTACTGTCGCACCCCCGGGACACGCGAGGCTCCGAGCCAAGGCCGGGCCGTGGCGGGGCTCCAAGGGCCACCCTTCGCGTGGACCCAAATGACCGGGAAGAACAGCCTTGCCCTCGAGGAGCCCCTAGACGGAGACCCACTTAGAGAACCCCAAGGAGGAGATGGAAGGGAAACTGTCCAACGGGATCCAGCCTGGGAGTGGATCAGGGGACAGGGGTGGGGGTTGGGGGAGGTGGGAGCATCGAGTAGAATGGCCCCCAGTGCGGGTAATCTGGGGCCAGGTTCTGAGGCCCTTTGTGGGTACAGAGTTCCTCGGTGCGGCACGTCTAACCTCGGTCCCTGTGGGCAAGGGTTTGGGTCCAAAGGCAGCAATAAGCTTCGGCCGCCACCGCCATCCCCTTGGAGAGGAGCACTGCGCCCCAGGACCAGTGTCCTGACACGGGGGTGCCCCTGATGCCCACACGGCTCAGCTCACTTCTAGCTCCACCACCGAGCGCAGCCTCTGACCCCCTGGTACCCAGAGTGCCGAGAGGCAGGGAGTTGTGCCAGGGTCAGGAGGCAGGGCGGCGGGCAGGCGGGCGGGGAGGGGAGATTCCTGTCTCCCCGACTCCCCGGGGCCTCCCCTCCGCAGCCGGGCAGCCGGGCAGCTTGGCCTGTGAGCGCGGCTCGCACCCTCCTCCGCACTGGCTGTCGGCTGTCTGTTGGAGCTTGTTTGGCCTGAGGGTTCTCACCCCAGCGCCTTCTCCTCTCCCTCGCCTTCCTGCCCGGGAACCACAGCCAGAGCCGGAGGCAGGAGGAAAGCCAGGCTTAGAGTAGGGCTGGGGCCTGGCTGAGTCCTTGAGCCCCAAAAGGAGGGGATCAGGAACCCCCTAAACAGAACCTGGGGCTACAGGTGGGCACCAGTGAGCCTCCAGCAGGAAAGACAGGACTGAGCCCCGGACCCAACACAGCCAGCCAGACGCTAGGTTTATGGCTCGGCAAATCAGAGAGCCCGGGGAGAGGTGCGGGCCTGTGATTTATAACAGTCTTACCCATCTCCAGGGGCTCTGGCTGCTTTGGGGGGGCAGAGGGGGGGGCGGGGAGCTGCCCACTTGAGAGGCATTCAAGTAGAGGCTGCCTTCATCATCCTCTTGCTGAATATTCATTGAGGACCTTTTGTAGCTGGCCAACCAGGCAGTAGTGGGGAAGTGGGTGTTGAACTACATGAGAGTTTATTTATTTTTTATTTTTTTAAATATATATATTATTGCTTTTAGAGAGGAAAGCAGAAGGAGATAGAGATAGAAACTTCAGTGATGATTGAGCCTGCAACCCGGGCATGTGCCCTTGACCAGAATCAAACTCAGGACCCTTCAGTCTGCAAGCTGACGCTCTGTCCATGGAGCCAAACCAGCTAGGGCTACAGGAGAGTTTAAAGTCCCTTTCGGTCTGGCCATCATCCTGTGCACCAAAAGGTTGCCGGTTCGATTCCCACTCAGGGCACATACCTGGCTTGTGGGTTTGATCCCTGGTGGAGACAACTCTCTCTCTCTCTCTCTCTCTCTCTCTCTCTCTCTCTCTCTCTCAGCATGTCCTCAGGTGAGGATTAAAGAAATGAAGTCTCTTCTATCCTAGGACCTGAGATGGCATCTCTGAGAGAAAGTGGCAGGAACAACAAGACAGGGCCGCAAGGAGGGGCCGGGCACGGACCAGGCCCGGGGCTTTTGCAGCCTGGAGGAGCCTGGGGCAAGCTGCTGCGAGCGAGGAGCGAGACCCGGCCCCCACCCTCTTAGGGGGTGTCGGAGCTGAGGTCCTGGGGATGCAGGGTGGGGAAGGGGAGCCAGACAGCTTCTTAGAAAGTGGCAGGCAGGTGAGCGGGGCTCGCAGTGATAATTAAGGAACAAAGGTGCCGAGGAGCAGGAGCCCGCGCGGGCCTCTGGGGCAGGCTGGCTAATGGGAGCCTGGAGAAGAGGTAATAACAAGCGGAGCGCGGAGCAGACAGCCCGGCGTCGCTACGCCCACAAGCCGCCCCCTCGCCCTCCTGCGCCAGAACAATAACCGAGCACCCAGCCGCGGGTGAAAACATATGGATAATACACGGGCGCGCTGTTCCAGGCGGACACTGG
>PVJN01039595.1:0-19722 GCA_004026805.1 Lasiurus borealis
GCCAACAACTTCATCAGTCTCCTGGTGCAAAATTGTGACAATTTGGGCTTACAAAGCTGCATCATTTAACGAGGTCCTCCATATGCACATTAAAATCAGAAGATATCTCTTATGATATTAAAGCATATTATAAACTTGTAAAAATATTGTTAAATAAATTAGAACATAGTTTTCTGTGATGAGTATTGTTGCAAAATTAGTTTGTCATTGTCTATCCCCAAATCAACTTAGATCTACTTAATTACAATCAATTGCTGTCTTTAAGTTACGACCTTCCTCATAGGTTTTCCTCTCAAAAATAAACTCTTCAAGTGTTATTTTTGTTTATCCCTGAAAGACTGTAAAGTACAAAGTGGCTGAACAATAACTGAATGATATTATTCTCAGTCTCCTCTTCTATGATGTGGATTTAAAATTTCCAAAGTAGAAATATTTGAATATTTTGTATTTAAAAAGTTCAAATGAGGAAGTTTTAGCATGGCTGAAAATTATTTCTATTCTTCCCATCAAAGGTGAATCAATTCCTTAAGCCCCTGAATCAAAGTTGGCCTTTGAAATAGCTTTGACCAATGGAATGAGGCAAAAGTGGTTTTATGTGAGTTTTGAACCAAAGCCTCTAAAAGTCTCCAAGTTTACATGCTGTGTTCTTAGAACACTGCCTGAACTATTCTGAGAGAGATGCTATATGGAAAAGATTCTAGAAATTACATGTCATAGATCAAGTTACCACTAGCCTCATGAGTGAGGGCATCTTAGAGTATTAATTTCTGGTCAAACCTTCAAGTGACTGCTTTCACACAAGTGATACAAAGGGTAGAAAAATCACCCAACTTACTCAGCCCAAAATGTTGTCACAAATAAATAAGTGGTTATTGTTAAAGTATATGTTTATTGATTTCAGAGAGGATGCCAACTGATCAATAATGAGAGAGAATCACTGATTCGTTGCCTCTTGCGTGCCCTGTACTGGGTACTGAGCCTGCAACCTGGATATGTGCTCTGATGGGAATCCAACCATGACCTCCTGGCTCATAAGTCTATGCTCAAACACTGAGCTACACCAGGTAGGCTAAATGGTTATTATTTTGACCTACTAAGTTTGGTGTGGTTTGTTAAATGGCAAGATAACTAAAACAGATGATTATTATTCTGATAATTTTTTCTTTGAAAATATATTTGTATTAATGGCAGTATGATGATAATAATAGTCTATATCTCAAAATATTAACTCTTATTTTAGTAATTTTGATTCTAAATGCAAGAATGTAAGCACAGTGTATACATATTTGTGGTTGAAGAAAAGAATCCTAAATATCTGTCTGTGTTGTCAAATAAGATATCTGAATAGTAAAATATTTTCCATTTACAGTGTTGAAAGAAAACTTGTTTTGGTTTTTCTAAGTGAAAATAAATTTTTTTATTCTAGCTGAAGAATTAACAATTTAAAATATATTGGTTATGTTTGGTTAACTAGAGAAATAAATTCATTTTTTCTTGATATAATAGAATTGTTCATTGCCTCAACTTGTTAGTTCCTACAGATGTGATAATTCTTGAATATATTAGACCCAGACAGAACCAACCAGTAAAGGAAAAGGTGACATTTTTAATATTTATTTTTATTTCTAAAAATCTATTTCAAAGGATTAGTTGACCCAGTTAACAAATTGTTAAAAGATGCCACTTGGTGCTAAATATATAGGTTTGACAGTGATTTTTATTTTTTTTATTATTATTTTTTAAAATATATATATTTTTTATTTTTTTACAGAGAAAAAGGGAGAAGGATTGAGAGTTAGAAACATCGATGAGAGAGAGACATCCATCATCCGCCTCCTGCATGCCTCTACTGGGGATGTGCCCACAACCAGGATACATGTCCTTGACCGGAATCGAACCTGGCACCTTTTAGTCCACAAGCTGATGCTCTATCCACTGAGTCAAACCGGTTTTGGCGACAGTGATTTTTATAGAGATATTTCATGTACTCAAGCCTGGTTGAATTTTTGAGCAGTTGGACTAGGTTATAGTCTAAAAATATAATAAATTTCTGTCTTCCCTTTGAAACAGATATATTGGAAATTTATGATTTTGAGTTGTTTCTTTCCTTCAGCCATCACTCCTTTGAAGGTTGATTAAATAAATAGGGAAGTCTCCCTTTGAGAATTTAAGCTAGAATCATTGCTAGAATTTTGTTTCAATGGAAAATACTTAGCAACATTATGCTCAAGGTCCATACATTCTTATATCAGAGGCCAAGTTCATATTTTGGAACCCACAACTTAATGGACATTACTTGATGTAAATACACTTCTCACAAAATAAGGAAGCAAAAGGCAAATTTAGAAAACAAGCAGACAACAATAACAAAACACAACAGATTTTCTTTAAAAGCTATGGCCATCTTTATATTAATTTTAACAAGTAAGACAGATTTCTGAAAAAGGAGCAATCATAGAGAATATGGCATTTTTCATATTTTTTTAATATATGTTATTGATTTTTTACAGAGAGGAAGGGAAAGGATAGAGAGTTAGAAACATCGATGAAAGACATCGATCAGCCACCTCTTGCACGCCCCCTACTGGGGATGTGCCTGCAACCAAGATACATGCCTTTGACCAGAATCGAACCGGGACCTTTCAGTCCACAGACCAATGCTCTATCCACTGAGCCAAACCAGTTTCGGCAGAGAATTAGGCATTTTTCAAAAGTTTTCTTTTATTTGGAATTCATTTAAAACATGTATCTAATATTAATCATAATTGCAACAGCCAAGTTTTAAGATTATAATTACAAAATTTATATCCCATCTTTGTTTATTGATATAATTGAAGAATTAATGAATTATGTGTTTTTTTTAATGCTTAGACAATTCTGAAATACAAAACCTGTCATATACTTTGGCTAACAAAGTAAATCAATGTCTGAGGGAGAAAACTAGAATCTTTGGTTGTCAGCCCTAGTATTACATAACTGTAGAAGTCATCTATGTTTCAGAGAGTATGTGTTAAAAATTTAAAATTAGAATAAATCACAAGTTAGATATAAAAGATTATTACCTACTAGATCAATTTCTAAAACACCAGTTAATTTCAAAGCACTCATTCCAGTTAGTGTGTGATTCTCAGCCTCCTCACTCTTAAAGGCACTTGCTGTGATCCCAGCAGGAAGCTCAAGTTCAGTAGTACATTTAGGATTGAGCTCTTAAGCCTCAAAGAGGCTAGAGATTGTTCAAATATGATATATTTGGAAAAGTGTTTTTAATATGCATGTCATATCTATAATTTGGTCTCTCACAAAATATTACCGTATATAACCCTGAGATTTGCAGAGCTTAAAATTTCACACCAAATTTTTTTCAGACCCAGGTTTGCTGAACTTAAAATTTTTGCTCTTGGCAGTAAAATAAAATAATCAATTATGTTGAGACAGCTAAACAATTATTTATTTTTACCAAAATTTCACCCTTCTACTAAGGATATATGATAGTAAACCTAATGACCATTCGGCATTTTTTTCAATAGCTCATAGTTTTGATGAACAACATCTGATACATCAGAAAGTGATGATACATTCACTAATTTACTAGTTCAACACTTTTATTGAGCGACTACTATGTGCCAGACTCTTATCTAAGCTATAGAGACAGTAGTAAGTAAAACAGAAAATATCCCTGTTATCAATGTCCTTGGGTTCAAGTGTGGAAAGCAGTTATTAAAAATAAATAATACCAGGTTTGTGTGGCTCAAATGTGGTTGAGTGTCAACCTATGAACTAGGTGGTCAAGTTCGATTTCTGATCAGAGCACATGTCAAGATTGCAGGCTCAATCCCCAGTTTAGGGCATGCAGGAGATGGACTAGCAATGATTATCTCTCATCACTGATGTTTCTATTTTTCTCTCCCTATACATTCCTCTCTGAAATCAATGTATCCATACATCTATCCTATAAAATAAAAGGGTAATATGCAAGTTGACCTTAATGGTGGAATGACCAGAATGACCACTTGACCAGTCACTATAAGGCGTATTGATGACCTTTTGGTCCTTTTCCCTGTCTGGCAGGCTCCAATCACCCAATGGTGAACACAGAACTGGGGGTGGGTGGCAGGGAATGCGGATGGTAACAAGAAAAGGCCTCTGTCCCACCAGTTGCCCACATATAGAGGGCAACCCGTGGCAGGTGGAGGGCTGTTGAGTGGGAGGAATGGCCAACCTCTTGGTTCCCCACCCCAGGGCCAGCAGGCTCTAATCACCTGATGGCAAATGGGGAACTGGGGTAGTATTGGTGGTGGCAGGGGGCAAGGCCAGCTGTGGGCAGCTGGGGAAGATGGCCCTGATGGCCGGCCAGGACTAGGGACTATACCCATGCACAAATTTCTTGCACCGGCCTCTAGTATATCTACAATAAGTAAGTATGGGTGTATGCACAAACACACTTGTAAAGTCAGGCACTAATGAGAAAAATTGTGATAGCTACAAAAAGTTAGTGAAAAAGGGGATTATTTTCATGAATCTAAGATCTCTCTAAGGGTTTGAATTTTCCCACAAGCCTGATTTAAATAAGGAAATGAGCCAGGTAACTATCAGGAGAAGTAGCATTCCAGACAGAGGCCTTGAAAGAACTTGGCAGAAGTTTCCAGGATCACGGAAGAGGGCAGACAGGTAAAGCCAACATAATTACATCGATCTTAGATTTTGCTGGTTTCTTTAAAGCAAATTTCCATTTGTATTTTAATTCAATATGTCAGAAATTTTGTTCATCAGCTTCACTTCAATCAGATTTATTTTATGTAGTACTAGAGGCTCAGTGCACAAAATTTGTGCACAGGGGAAGGGGATGTGTTTCTTGGTCCAGTCTGCACCCTCTCCAATCTGGGACCCCTCAAGGGATGTCCAACTGCCCATTTAGGCCTGATCCTGGTAGGATTGGTAGGATCAGGCCTAAACGGGTAGACAGACATCCCTCTCACAATCCAGGATAGCTGGCTCCCAATTGCTTGCCTGCCTACCTTCCTGATTACCCCTAACCACTTCTGCCTGCCAGCCTGATCATCTCCTAACCAGTCCCCTGCCAGCCTGATTGATGCCTAACTGCTCCCCTGCCAGCCTGTTTCCCCCTAACTGCCCTTCCCTGTAGGCCTGGTCACACCTAACTGCCCTCCCCTGAAGGCATGAGACTCCCCAACTTCCCTTCCCTGAAGGCCTGGCTGCCCCCAACTTTCCTCCTCTGCCAGCCTGGTCATCCCTAACTACCCTCCCCTGCAGGCTTGATTACCCCTAACTGTCCCCTCTTGCAGGCCTGGTCCCTCTCAACTGCCCTCTCCTTCTGGCCATCTTGTGGTGGATCTTGTGTCCATATGGGGGCATCCATCTCTGACCACATGAAGGCAGCCATCTTGTGTGTCAGAGTGATGGTCAATTTGCATATTACTCTTTTATTAGATAGAATAGAGGCCTGGTGCATGGGTTGAGGCCAGCTGGTTTACCCTCTCTAAAGGGTGTCCTGGATCATGGTGGGGGTTCCCTTGGGGTATAAACAGCCTGGGCAAGGGGCCTGTGGTGGTTTTCAGGTTGGCCACACCCCCTAGCAACTCAAATGGAGGCCCTGGTCTGGGATTTATTTATCTTCTATAATTGAAACTTTGTAGCCTTGATCAGAAGCCAATGCAGGCCAGGGTGGGTGGAAAGCTTGGCTTCCTCCATTGCCAAGGAAACCCAAGCCTCCTGCTCTCTCCAGCTCTGTGGCTGTGGCCAGTTTTGTTGGGGTTTATTTATCTTCTATAATTGAAATGTTGTAGCCCTGGGTGGGAGCCTAGGTCTGCCAAGGGTGTGTGGGAAGCTTGGCTTCCTCCATTGCCAAGGAAACCCAAGCCTCCTGCTCACTCCATGGCTACAGCCATCTTGGTTGGGTTAATCTGCATGCTCGCTCCTGATTGGATGGTGGGCATGGATTGTGGATGTAATGGAGTGATGGTTTTTAATATGCATATTATTCTTTTATTAGATAGGATTCTCTTCTCAGTCACTTCTACATTCCCCACAAGCTTCTGTAGTTATAGACTTCAAAACTGAACAGAGCATCAACAATGACCTACCCTCTGGGAATAAGGACAGTTAAACTGTTTCATCTAGGTGTCTATTCATGTGCCCCATTGGCTTCACTTCTTTTTCAAGTGTGCTTTGGACATAATTACCCACTACTGCCTGAGACGTCATTCTGTCAATCTGAACTTTTCTATCTCAATTTGTTCATTTTGTTTTTTCCTTTTAGACACATTATTGTGGAAATCCCTTTATTGGTCTATCTTTGGCCACTTTCTATTTATTGTTCCTTTTGGTAAATGACAGTTGGAATTCCAGCCATGTTCTTAAAGGTTCTAGGTTCTTGTAAGGCTCTTTTTTTTGTCACATAAATTGTTGATGCACAAATGATTAACTCTGCTGAATCCTAGAGTGGCACTAGTGTTTTTCCTTAGGGTTAAAACTATTCCAATGAAATCTCTTCATTGATTCAGATTTTTATCCATTCCCTACATGATGAACATTTTGCACCAGTTTTACTTAGGGATTCATATATATATTCAAGTTGGAGAAGTAATTAAATGCAAAACATCAAAGCAGAAGTCCTCCTAGTTACACACACATGCCCCCTTTAACCCTAGGACATCTTCTGAGAATGCCTCCATAGGAGGTTTTGTCATTGTGCGATTTACAAACCTACTAGGTGGTATAGCCCCCTGCACACTGAGGCTACATGTTGTAGCCTATTTGCTCTGTAGAGAAAGAAAAATAAATTTCCCTCTACTTTTCTGGGTTCTTGGTTGAGAGATCACTGTAATAAAAGGCAGATTAAAAAGAGAAAAACACAAGTTTAATAACAGATGCACCTCCTGTATACATGAGAGAGATGCAAATAACTCAATAATGCCCCCAAATGGCTGAAGTTACCGCCTTAAACATCATCGTTAGCTGAAGACAAAAGTTGTTGGCGGTTGTTTACTTAAAGAGTTTATTGGAAACAACTCAGTAAAGAGGGTAAGGTTATTAGGCAAATTTAAGTCTTGTCTTCTGTATCGACAAGAGTTTCTAGAGATAAATTCAATTTCCTGTTCCTTGCAAATGGAATGTCTTTACCAATTATAACTTCTACTTGGTTTTCAAAGTTCTCTTTTATTATTTTTCAAAATAAACCAGCCTCAAGTAATTCTTATGCCTAATATATTTATTTTGGGGTAACAAATTCTGTTCTTTTATAGTTCCTTGGCTACAAAGCTGTATAGCATGTTACTGAACTGAAATTCGAAGTGACTGTAACACAATGATATTTCTGTAATGCTTTGCAGGACAGTATTAGACAGCCATAATATCACTAGGAAATAGCAGTTTTTTCAGCTCCATTATAATCTCATGAGACCATTGTCACACATGCAGCACTGACCAAAATGTCATTATGTACTGCATAATAGTCTCCAAAAGATCAGGGTGTGAATTATTCTCCTCAGAAGAGGCACATATCAGCCAACATCACACTGTAATATAATTACCCTTACCAAATTTGTTTTTATTTGTTGTACACGCAAACTAACTTTTTACTTTCTGGCCTAAAGATATTGCAGCCTCATCTTATACATTTCTTACCCAGTCCTAGAAGTAACCATTTCTCCAAGGATCCCTGGTTCCTTTCATGGGGAAAATGATATCAGAAACAGCAATTAGGGCACCAGATATGATGTTGAGTTACCAGTTTCTAGGTGCTCCTTATGACAAAACATGGTGTGCATACAAACTCCTCCACACACAAATATTTCTATGTGTAATCATTTGCAACTACTGTAAGCTAGAGATTTGTCCATAATGATGTCTCCAATTCTGCTCCTTTACAATGTGGATTATTCTAGCTTTCTCCCCTTGCTTATCTATATACTTCCACTCCAACAATGAGAAATATCACTCCTACTTTCTGCTATCCATTTATTTAATTATTTAACTCTGGCATATATGTGTAGATTTATCAGAATTATTAACTGTACCTCTGTGGATATTAATTTTATAAACCATTGTATAATGCTAATTCCCCCATTATATATATCCTAGAGACCTGGTGCATGGAATTCATGCACCGCGGGGGGCAAGGGGTCCCTCAGCCCAGCCTGCACCTGCTCCAATCTGGGACCCCTCAGGGCATGTCCAACTGCCAGTTTAGGCCCAATCCCTGCAGTTGGACATCCCCTCCAAATCCAGGACTGTTGGATTCCAAACACTCGCCTGCCTACGTGCCTAATTACCCTTAACTGATTCTGCCTGCCAGACTGATCACCCCCTAACCACTCCCCTGCCAGCCTCATTGATGTTTAGCTGCTCCCCTGCCAGCCTAATTGTCCCCAACTGTCCCCAACTGCCCGACCCCCCGCTGGCCATTTGTGGTATCCATCTTGTGACCACATGGAGGTGGCCATCTTGTGGCCACATGGAGATGGCCTGGCCATCTTGTGTAAGGGCATAATGGTCAATTTGCATACTACCTCTTTATTATATAGGATTAGAACTATTTTACCTTACATAATGTCTATGGAGAATAGTTAGCATCCATGGTCCTCACGCACAAATTGATATCAATAGAACAAATAACACTACAAATTTCCTAACAAAATATCACCTCACTGAGAACTGCTTTCCTACTAGAAAGTCAATACCTTACAGTAAATAAAATTCCCTTTAAGAAAGCATAGGCAAATTTTGAGCATTTTGTTTGCTTCCTCTGGTATTGCTACAAATATGTACAGAAAGCTTTTCATATTCTGGAAATAATCTATAACTTTCCTTTAGTGCATTCCCCAGTGGTCCTGAGACTGTGCTATTTTAAAAGAAATGGGAAAAAAATAATTAATTAATTTTAAAAAAAGAAACAGAGTATAGTGGTTGAGTCTTTAGTACACAGGAAAGAAAATCTGACAAGGTATGAAAAATATTTTTTAACATATTTTAAATTTCTTTTTTAGACTTCTTTTATATTGTGGGATAAACATAACAAATTGCTAAGTGAGTATGATTTTGGTGGCTCATTCAAAGAAGAGGTGTTATATACTAAGAACTTAAGAAAACATACCTCCTATGGAAAAAAAAAACTATACTTTTGGAGCCTTGTATGGTTTTCTCTATTCTAGAGTTAAAGTTTCTGTCCTAACAAGAACCAATGACTGTGGCCCTTGAAAGTGACTGTTAAATATTTCTTTAGATATATTATATTAAGATCGGTTAATAGAAGCTTTGTTGATCACTGTTTCAAAATTGGTCTTGGAAAGGGTGTGCACAATTGTTGCAAACTTTTAGAAAACTAACATGATAGCTTCTGTCATAGTTGCAAATGTCACTCTCCCCCACCCCTTATTTTAACCATTTGAGGACATTTCTAGTTATTGTTTTGCAGTAACCCCAAACTGGAATCATCTGGAATGATTTTTTTAAAGAAGATATTTAAATAAAAATTTTTCAGCTATATAAAATAATTAAAGCTATATACAATGACCTGGAAAAATCCTTATGACATATTAACTTAATAAAACAAGTTGCAGAGTAAAAAATGTATTAAAAGCTTAATTTTTGTTAAAAATGTTTTGAATGTATATATCTGTTTACTAGTTAATAGGTGTTATAAGTATAATAATGTGTGTGAATATATCTCATGATCTCTTATTATTGTTCTAGTGACCCAGTGCATAGATTTGTGCACATGAAAGGAAATTATTTAGAAGGTGGCTGGTGGGGTGGGATCGGGCAAGATGGGCCAGATATGCCCTGGGAGCCAACTTCCAGTGGTCCCTTCCCAGCCAGCCACATCTGGGGTGGTGCCTGTGAAGTGAATGGGGTCCTTCTAGGAGATGGTGGTTCACTGGCCTGCCCTACAGGAATTGAGTTGAATATGACTCTCCGACATCCCCCAAGGGGTCTTAGAGCGCAAGGGGGAACTCTTCAAAGTTGCTGTCATTTAGGGTGTGGAATGCAAATGCAAGTGTGCAGTAAACCAGATTCTTGCCTAATAGTGCCCCAGCAGCAATATAACCCATGTAAAAAAATGCAATCACGTGGCCCCGCAAGGAATCAGGCTTCCTCCTCTCTGGTTTCAGGTGTGTCACCTGAAAATCACAGCTGCCAAGTCACTGCAGCTTTGCAGCTCCTGCATCGAGTGTCTGCCGCCTGGTGGTCAATGCATGTAGTAGCGACCAGTTGGATGGAGGGAGGGACACTTGGCCTTTAATATATATATAGACTAGAGGCCTGATGTACAAAGATTTGTGCAAGATTGGGTCTTCCCAAGTAGAGGCCCTGGGATCTGGGATTTATTTATCTTCTATAATTGAAACTTTGTAGCTTTAAATGGAGCCAAGCCTCCTGCTAGCTCTGTGGTGGCAGCTATTTCTGTTGGGATTTATTTATCTTCTATAATTAAAATTTTGTATCCTAAAGCAGAGGCCAAGGCAGGCCACAACAGGTGGAAAGCTTGGCTTCCTCCATATCCAGGGGCAACCCTAGCCTCCTGCTCTCTCCAACTCCATGGCTGCTGCCATTATTTTTTAATTTATTTATCTTCTATAATTGAAACTTAGTAGCCTTGAGTGGAGGCCTGGGCTCACCAGGGTGTGTGGAAAGCTTGTATTGCTCCATTACCAGGGAAACCCAAGCCTCCTTCCTGCTTCTTCCATGGCCACAGTTATCTTAGTTGGGGTTAATTTGCATATTTGCTTCTATTGGCTGGTGAGCGTGGATGGTGGGCATGGCTTGTGGGTGTAGCAGAGTGATGGTTAATTTGCATATTACTCTTTTATTAGATAGCATACTTCAGAAAATAGTGTTCATATAGCAACATGAAATCATGACCATCATCTTTTTATTTTTTAAAAAACTTCTATATTAATTATTTTACTAGCCTTAAATATCTTTTTACCTAAAAATAAAAATAAATTTATAAATTGAGGAAAAAGCAAGAAAAATTCTAACTTGGTAAGCTTTTTGTTAAAAGATATAATATAATGATTAATTGAAACTAAAGAAGAATTATGACATGGAATATTAAAGAACAGTTTCTGATTTATTGAATTGACTTGGTTAAAAGTGGCAACTTATAAAAACATACTATTTATTCATCTTCCCATTTCTCTACTTTACTTCTGTTCTTTTTATTGTATATTATAACCTTTAATCACGTGCTCGCTTCGGCAGCACGTATACTAACCTTTAATCACGTTTTCCAGTGTTGTTATTTGGGATCTTATTCTTTAAATTAAAGCATTTCTGAAAAAAAAGTAGGTTGTACAGTGAAATTTCATTAGCATGCCACTTGCTTTGAACTACTATACATTTTTCAAAGTTTAGATGAAATCCAAAGCTGAACCCACATTAAACCATTTGGTCCTGACTATTTTAGTATAATGTTTTAGATAGAAATACAGAGCATTGCTGATTGGCAATCCTGAGCCTTGAAAATGTCCATTTTGAACCCTGATTTACTCTAACCTAATGCCTTTCAATTCTGAACCCATCTAATCTCTGTCCTTGCTGAACCTTCTGTAACTCTACTGTCCATGGCTAACACTTGAAAAAGAAACTTCTTCTTAATTTAGTTGTATTTTATTGTTGACAGTATTACAGATGTTCCCCTATGTTCCCCACTTACTTCCTTCCTCTCAGCCCCTGTCTCACCTCAAGCCTTTACCACACTACTGTCTGTGCCCATTGGTTACCCATATATGCATATGCGTTCTTTGGCTAACATCTATACTAATAAAAGGGTAATATGCAATTTGGTCAGGATGCCCTCACAGTAATGACCAAACAGCAGGCTGGGTGGGGTGACCAGGTCAGCAAGGGGATTAGTGTGGAATGACCAAACAACTGAACAACAGGCTGTGTGGGGCAATCAGGCAGCAGGGGGGTTAGTGAGGGGTGACCAAGTGACTGAACAGCAGGCTGAGTGGTGCATCCAGGCCAGCAGTGGGAGCAGTTGGGTTGCAATCAGGCTTGCGGAGGGGGCCAGGCAGTTGGAGGTGATTAGGCCAGCAGGCAGAGGCAGTTAGGGGTGATCAGGCTGTCAGGGTGGCAGTTAGGGGCAACCAGGCTGGCAGGAGGGATAGTGAGGGGAAATCAGGCTGGCAGGCAGAGGTAAGTAGGGACAATCAGACAGACAAGCAGGTGAGCAGTTAGGAGCCAGTAGTCCAGGATTATGAGAGGGATGTCCAAAGATCGGGCCTAAACCAGCAGTTGTACATCTCCTGAAGGGTCCCAGATTGGAGAGGGTGCAGGCTGGGCTGAGGGGACCCTCCCCTCATGCCTGAATTTTATTCACTGGACCTCTAGTATGTATCATAAAAGAACAAGCCTGCAGTTGAGGCAAGACGATAGTACAAAGGAAGGGACAAGGAATTAAGAGTGGAGACCGAATCTGGGAGACATTGTGGAATGAGCCCAGGTAGAGGCCTGTGGGCTGTATAGGGCTTAGCTATGGAACATTGATGACTCTGCTGAGAGCTAACTTGTGAAAGGATCTATATAATAAGTGCTTTTTTAAGTTTTATTTTTTTTAATATATTTTATTGATTTTTTACATAGAGTAAGAGAGAGGGATAGAGTTAGAAATATCGATGAGAGAGAAACATCCATTAACTGCCTCCTGCACATCCCCAGCTGAGGATGTGCCCGCAACCAAGGTACATGGCCTTGAGCAGATTCGAACCCGGGATCCCTCAGTCCACAAGCTGATACTCTATCTGCTGTGCCAAATCAGTCAGGCAAGTGCTTAAAAACAAAACAAAACAAAACAAACAAACAAAAAAAACTTTAATTCATTTGACTTAAGAGTATTCATGAATGATTTCTTAATCCATTTTTCACTAAAATGATCCGATAGAATTAGCAGCAATTTTGTGAGAGCTTCCTCTGTGCTAAAGATTTTATACCCATTAACAAATTTAATTTTCAAAGCAATATTATGAAATGAACGTTATTAACATTTCTATTTTAGTAGAATTCAGCTAATTAATGTGTCCACTGTTACAGATTTAACCTGTGAGAGAGTTGGGATTTGAACTCAGAAAAATCTAGCTTCCAAGCTTCTGTGTTCTTGAGCAGTATGTTAGGTGTTGAGAAGGTGTAACCTCCTTCATAACGTATTACTTAAACTAACATTAAGTTTTAGGATTGATGATTGTCTTTTTACAATTTGAACTGCCTTTTTTTCTCAATGCAGCAGAGACCAACTAAGAGGTTAGGAGGTAGCAGCCTAATTAAACCTATTCATATTAATGTAGGGAGTATTAATCACTAACCTTTCCCAAAGGTATTTTCATTTTTAAAGAGGATGCTTATTAAAACAAATTAATCTATCATTGGTGAAACATTCATTTATGTAAAGCCAGCAAGTGAAATAATTTAAGATTGTGAGTTGGAAATATTTTTGAGCAGGGGGGCCACCCATTAAACAAATTGACCTATAGCTCCCCTAAATTACTCCTGCTTTTGCTACTATAGCTGCTTTAATTGTGCATTTCCACCCCAAATTATTGTGTTGTGGGTTTTTTCACTGCTATCCTCAACTTTGGTTTAAATGAGGAATCTGTATAAGAAACAGAGAAAGTGGAAGACATGGAGAATGTAAAGGGAAAAAAAAAAGGTGGAAGGAGAGATAAAAAGCCACATAAGCAGATTGCATGTAAAACCTGAGGAGGATTGTGGAGAAATGTTACCTATATACAAAATACACATTTATCAATTTGGTAAGATTTATTGATATCAACAATCATTAATACTTAAGAAGAAATTTCTTTAGCTGCTACTATGATAAGCCAGTATACATTTCTAAAATCATTAAATATGTCTAATTCTCTTTAAAGTTCACATAAAAAAATGAAATAAAATTCAGTCTGTAATTGAAATTAGAAACTGCAGATCACTACAATAAATTAGGCTGTTAAGCCAATTAACATCCGTACAAAATAAATCCATACTTTATCCTTAAATATTTTAGTGTTCAACCTAATTTCAAGTGGGTGTTTCTGTATGTGTATCTCTTTTTGCAAATTTCAGTATGATCACTGCAATCTTCTTTATCTACCTGTAAAAAAGCTTAGAATGGAAAGATTAAAATCACAGTGTCAATAAAAAGTTTAGAGAGGTATCTTCTAGTAAAATTATAGTTAAATGGTTTTATGATAGTAAAATCCACTCTTTTCTTGTCTGCAAAAGTTCCAGGCAAAAACTCCCTAATCAATGGAAAGCTTTTAGCAGCATCAGCTTTATGAAATTAGCCAAACATGGAAGACAACATATAGGACCCAGGTTACTGGAGTACAGATAAATATTTGTGCTTAATGCTACTGACTAATAGATAATCTTTTTTGCATCTTTGTAGAGCAGGCCTATGTACTGAGATTGTCCTTCAGAGTGTGAAATTGCCCCAAGGTCTTGTGGAACAAGTCAAGAATATTTTATGGATCTGGTCATCTATTCTGACTGTTTGCTTGCTCCAATAGACTCTGTTCAGTTGAGAAAAACCATAACCATTATTTTCTAGGAAAGTGTAGTTAACCCAGAAGGTTTAAAATGTACCAACCACTCTCTTTTCATGTTAAGCAAAAATCTAAATTTGAATGTTAAATGGAACTAGGCAGATAGAAACTTAATTTTTATTTAAGAGGTAAGATTTTGTTTTTTCACATAAACTGAGAAACAGGAATTTAATTTTAAGAAGCAATAATGTCGTTTCTCAGACCAACATTGTACCAGAACTTTGCTGTTAGGAGAAGGCCAGTTACCATGATACATCCCTGGCATGTAGGAAACTCTTAAGTCCCCCTTCTAACTTGGTCTTTTGTTTCAGTTTCTAAAACTCCAAGCACACGCATCATTGATATGTCTCCCTTGAAACTGCAAAAACGTTCAGAAAAGTAAAATGCTTATATATGTTTTTACCCACCCATCCCCACTGATATGTAAAAATAATTTATTCCATTATATTAACAATTGCTTGATGCATCAAAAGATAATTTGCCATGTAATTTTGTTAAACCTGAAACTGTAGCATATTTTCTTGATAATACCATTAATATAGCAAGAGTAAATAAAATGTTTAGTGGTAGGCACATTAATTATCGCCTTCATCTATCGGTGTTTAAAACTTAGAAATAATTAAAGGTGCTTTAATAAGATATGGTTCTGAGAAAGCAGGATCATTTATGAATCGCTAGAGGTGCGTGCAACTGCGTTTCCCTCGAGAGACGGAATTTATGCCTAACACCCTGCTGATTGTTCAGGAGGTAAAGAACCAATAGCTGCATGTTCAGAGGTTTAATTTAAAGTGTGTTTCTCACTAGGCTGCTCACAACACTTAATTAAACTCTGCTGTTTTGGCAATGACAAATGCTGTGGTGCAAAAGGAACCTGAGTCGCGGTGACTGAGAAGCTTTTGTAATTTCTTTCATGTGCACTGGCAGCCGGATCCAGGTCAAAACAGAAAGTGAGAATAAAAGAAGAGGTATTTAAGGTGTTTGGACAAAGTTGCCATTTTCAAGCATTTCTTTTAGGTACTCCGAAGAATTGCATTATTTAAAGGATTTAATTGTGGGGTGTTTGTGGAAAATAGAGCATAAGACCAGAGAAAACAATCAGAAATCCATCTCTAAGTTGTTGTGATTTGGGGGGAAAAAACTTATTTTTCATTAGCAATTAGAAAGCCTGAAAATAATAATTGTTTTGAATTTAGGTAAACATGCTTTTATTTCTTGGCAGTGTTTTGATGGTGCATTTTATAAACTAAGAGCTACATGTATAAGTTCATTTCTGGGTATATTTTCAAATTCAGAAACTATTATATAGATCAGAGGAGTAAAAGCATCAAATTTTCATATTTCTATGAAATTAATTGCAAAGTGAAACATTGACAACCAAGTTTTAAAAATTCATTCTATTCAAATGCTTAGTTTGCAAAGTAGCCTAAAAGTCCCTTCATATAAAACTCCCATCTCTCATGCTCAGAATTATGATTTCATTTTTCTATCATTCTCATCCCCAAAATGATATAAAATGTAAAAAGAATAAAACAATTGCTAACATTTGTTGAATGTTTACTATGTGTCAGAAACAATTTAAACATTTTACATGTGCAAACTTCTTTAGTCCCTATGACAATATATGTTTAGAACTATCATTATCTTCTCCGTACAGATCAGAAGATTCTGGTACACAGAAATTTAAAAAAAAATTATACAAGATCACACAATCCATGATCATCTAAGGATTCAAACCAAAGTACTCTCTTTTACATCTTTAAGGAGTATACAAACAGATCAAAATATGAATTATGAGCAGAGAAATCAAATCACAGATAAATTGGCATATACACAATAGTCATTTCCTTGCTTATCATTGAAGGATGCCCCTATCCTCTGAGAATTCTCCAACTCCTATCAAGGCACAGAAAGCGAGGCTCAGAGAAGTTAAAAAAATGCATAATATTGTAGAATTAATCAGTGGTAGAGCTCAAAATTAAGCTAAATTTACTAGGGCAAGTCCTTTGGCTTTCCAGCATGCCAGGCTTCCCTCTAAACTGCTGGCAAACCTATCTCACAAGTAAATACTTGTACAGGTTGCTACAAATAATTAGAAGTGAGATATATTAGGTTTATTGTTGTATTATTTACTAATTAAAATATGGCCATATTGTTAAACAATTATATCAAATTTTTCATAGGATTGAATTTTGTGAATAATAACTTTTATCAACATGTTCAAAGTGGTTGAAAAATATTTCACTGAATGATTCATTGTGTCATCATTTTAAATGGACTCATTTCAAGTCATAGAATTCTAGAAAGAACTTTGGAGCATGAAGAATTTAACTCTGCATTCCCTGATGGATGAGCATTCATTCTTCTCTTGAAAACATCCAGGAGCCAAAATCAGTTTGGCTCAAAAGATAGAGCTTCAGGCTGTGGACTGAAAGATCCCAGGTTTGATTCCGATCAAGAGCATGTGCCTTGGTTATGGGCACTTCCCCAGTAGGAGGTATGCAGAAGGCAGCTGATTGATGTTTCTAATTCTCTATCCCTCTCCCTTCCTCTCTGTAAAAAGTTAATAAAATATATTAAAAAACAAAACAAAACACCCAGAATGTAAAAATCTCAACTTTGCAAGATAACATCTTCATCTTTGAAAAACTCCAATAAACCACTTTCTGACTTATTTCATCTTTTAGAACTTGCCACATTGGTTAGAGAGTGGCCAGGGCTCAATGTTGAGAAGCCTAACAAAATTTGCTACAAATTTGAAACAAGTAAAATTTGTTTGAAATTAAATAGAATGAAACTATTGTGGAATGTAGAGAAAATAATTAGCTTAGCTCTTTTCAGCTTCGGTTTGGGACAGTTCTAGGACATGTATCTTTAAAACTATATGTTAGAAATTTATATAAGTAATATTAAATATTAGCTTACTCATGCACATTGAAAACAAAATGTTGAGCTCCAAATAAGGAATGTAATAAGAATGTCTTCAGTTTGTTGTTGTTGTTGTTTTTCTTTAAATTGATTTCAAGAGAGGAAGGGAGAGGGAGAGAGAGATAGAAACATCAATGATAAAAGAGAATCATGGGTCAACTGCCTCCTGCTCACATCCTACTGGGTATTGAGCCCCCAACCTGTGCATGTGCCCTTGACCAAAATCGAACCTGGGACCCTTCAGTCTCCCAGCCAACACTTTATCCAATTGAACCAAACCGGTTAGGGCTGTCTTCAGTTTTTAACACTGCAGGGGAGAGTATCACACTCACAAGGCAATAAGTCATAATTCTCTTCCTAATTTAACTTCTCTTCCTAATTCAACTTGACTGTTTCCAAGGCACTACACCAAAAGTACCATGTTTGAGAGGCCATGCTGGGGCACGTGGAATAATATCTCCAGGAGGAAAGTAACATGTAAAGCTTTCAATTGAGCCCTAGCTGGTGTGGCTATGTGCTTGATGGTCGACCCCTGAACCAAGAGGATACCAGTTCTATTGCCGGTCAGGCACATGCCCACATTGTGGGCTTGAACCCCAATAGAGTATGCAGGAGGCAGCAGATTGATGTTTCTCATCAATGTTTCTATCTCTCTGTTCCTCTCCCATCCTTTCTCTTTTAAAAAACCAATAAACAAATATTTTTTTTAAAATAAAGCTTTCAATTGAAACATAGTTTTAATTCCATTGATTATCAGTGGGAATTTGTGTGTGTGTGTTTTAACTTCAAGGACTAAAAAGGGGTAAAACTCACATTAATTTTGTTTTTCACTTCTTCACATTTAGATAACTTCACTTTAATAAAATTTATACCTTCATGTATAATACCCTGGTAGAACCATATTGATCAAATGATTTTAGCATCCACAATAAATTTCTCAAAACTTCGTGTCACATCTAGATGATTTTAATATTTAAAAGTCATTAATATGTGCATTAAAATGTATTTTCTCCATTTTTGACTATATTTATTATTTAAATAAATACCTTACTTAAATAAGTGCCAATTTCTAATACATTTGGGCATTCTTTGACTATCCTATCAAAATTATGATTTTACCTTCTTAGCATTTGTCAACTTTGCAACATATATATATATATATATATATACATATATATATATACATATATATATATATATATATATATATATATTCACTCTTCAAAATTATAAACCTAGTCCAGGAAGAAAATCTATATTATTCCTGATTGGATACTCAGTATCAATACAATCCTTGTTACTGAGCTGCTTACTAAATTTTTAATAAAATAATTAATAAATGAGTGATAAAGTTATCCCATTGCTTATGCATATTTACTATGATATATACACATACATGTATATATATACACATATATATACAGAATAAATAATCTATATGTACATATATATATATATGTATATATACATTCTTTATCTTTCATTCGCTGCCACTCCATTGAGGTCTTTGCCTGGCTTTTTATTCATGAGATTTGTTCTCTAACCAAAAATTCACTGCTCTACCCAGAAGAGAGAGAAGCATTCAAAAGCTCTCACACTCTAAGGTCTGGACTACAAACCATTCATTTCCTGCAGCTTGAGAGGTATTTATCTGCATAGGAGCACATAGTCAAGGAGGGAGAGGATTTCATAGATGAGAGCAGCTGGTATCAATATTCTTTTATTTAGCTTGCTTTCTAACTAGCCTTGTGATATTAGGCTTATCATTCTAACCTCTGAGATTTGTATTATTATATGTAATATGTGGGGAGAATAAAATGACAGGATTGTGGTAAAGAATCAATTGAGGTAATATACTTGAAAAAGCAATGACAAGCTAAATAATTATACAAATTCAAGTTATATTAACAATTATGAAAGTATAGTATTCAATAGTTCTTTTATATAGCAAGCAATACTTTCTTTGAATTTTGTTTTATTTTTTCTATATTCAGTAACAGTAATTTATTTTATTAAAACATTCCAATTGTTTTATCTTGCTCAATATATTTGAGCAAATACAAGAAAATGCTATAGTGAGGTGTAGTGATAGTTACAGTTTATTATTCTAAGCATCTGTTAAATAGACTTTTTTTTTCTTTGATTGCCATACATTCTCACTCCCTTAAACGTTTCTAAAAGCTAAGAAATCAAAGCAGCTCCTTCTCCTGTATTTTCACTATGTCCTTTGCAA
>PVJN01039596.1:0-19722 GCA_004026805.1 Lasiurus borealis
TTATTATTAGACTTTTATTTGTCTATGATGGAAATTACAAGTAAAATTACTTCATGGCTCTTAAGATGTTTAAAGGTGTTCAGATACATTAGTGTTGAAAATGTTGAAGTTTTCCAAATTCTTAACCAAGACTTGCCGAAAGAAGAAAGTTTTTAAATTAAAAGAACAGTTTGCTAACCTCTATGGTAATAGCTTAGATAGCATAATTTAGGTCATTTCAGTGAGAGACTGAAATAAGTAATGCTTAGTAAGTAGGCATTTGAAATTTTAATAGGAACAACTGCCATAAATACAAACAAATCACCACATTACTTCTCAGATATGGATTTTTAAGAGGCCCTTTTAGAGAGTTTTTTGACATTTATAATCTTGAGAACTACCTCTAGTTCATGCCCATTTTCATTGCTGTTTCAGTTATTGCTAATGTTGGTGCTCTCTTAACTATTGCTAGAGTTCTGAGCTATTTCTAGGTTGTATTTTTCCTCTTCCTCAAAAAGCCTTTTTACTGACTTCTATTTACATCATTTACTCTTTGAGTTATTAAGCTAAAAATGTAATACTATTTTTAAAGATGCCAAAAGTAAGCCTATCAAACGCCAGAAAGTAACTCTAGAGCAATTTTAGCTTATCTTTTTGCAATAGATATATTGTTAAATATTCTTAATTTCAAATGACCCATTCTGAGTTTGCTTTATCTCTAGCCTTTCTTAGTCTTTCCCCAGACATAAGAAACAAGTGGAATTAGATTTCACATAGACCTTTAAAAAGCAATTGGAGATACAACTTAATGCTATTTGTAGAAGTATCTATGCTCAATACCAAAGAAGTCTTTCATTCTGTACTTTTTTCTTAAAGGTATCTAATTCTCTCTTCAGAGATGAAGTATCAGGCAGCAGTCTGCCAGCTTCCAATTAATTATTTTACTGTAGAAGTAAAACGCTTTCTTTGTTTCTCAAGTAAACCCATCCAGCACCTGCAGAGCCACCAAAGCATTACTAGTAGATATGCAAATTCCAAAAGCATGAGTTCAAGATCTTCCTCCCAAGGAGGATGAAGGTGTTTAAGATAAAAGAATCCTTTGTTACTTGTATCTTTTCCATTTTAGGTTTAGAGTGAGGACATAGCTGGAAGGTTTTATTATTCATGTGAAATGCAAGCTTCAGTGCTGGATCACCCTCTCTGCTTCTTCTCTATATATTTTTTCCACTTCTCCACCTTTTCCTTCTCCGTGCTTTCTCTCCCCTCCCCCTCTGTTTTCCTCGTCCGCCCCCTCCTCCTCCTCCTCTTTCTTCTCCTTCTGTAGGCCATAGCAACAAACATAAACAATAGCCATAAAATAATTCAGTGTATATAAACAATCAACATAGGCTATTTAAAAAAAAATAATTGACAATTTTACTCAAAACTCTTATATAATGATCTCCTTTAATAGTCACAAAAGTTCCATGAGGTAGCTCTTATCCCCATTTTATAAACCAGGAATTTGAAACTCATAAAATTTATATTAGCCATCCAAATTTCACACAGATGGTAAATTCTACAGCTGAGACTTAAACTCAGATCTGTCTCATTCAAAAGACAGTGAGCATTAGTCTTTCATACAAACATTAATACCCATTTTTGAAAAGAAGAAAATGAATCAGTTTCCTGGCCAAGTAAGTGGCTTCACACAGAAAGAAAGAGCACTTAATGGGGTATAAAATGGCCTGAGGGATAAGCCATAGTTTTGTCACTAAATATTTGACTGAAACATTATTTCTATGATCTTTGACTTCCTATACATGAGTCAAGAAAACTAGACTAAATGAGCTCTCAGTCCTTTGGGGTCTAAGGTTCTGTGCTTTTTAACTGATTCAAGGCCACAGAGCTAGACTTTGGGATGACCAGGTGTCTTATTGTTTGTCTCAGTATTCTTTTTTTTGGTCCCCCTTGATGAGCAGGAAATCAGAGACACAGTTAACCCAGGCAGTTGCAAAATCAGGACTAGACATATACCATCTTACAAAGGAAGAAAAGTTGATTTTTGGTTCATTCTGGGTTGTTGTTCCTTTCACCATCTCTCTACAGTCTGTGATTTTGAGATGGTCTAGTCCATCTAAATCAGTCTTACTCATGAAAGCTGCCCAGGGGGACACCTCAGGAAGAAAATAACCTTCTAGACACTTCTCTATTCTTATAGTTTTAAGGAAAAAAAAAAGGTTAGTCAGTTTTATAGTTAAAAATTGGTTAGTCAGTTTTATAGATAAAAATTGGTTCCTCTCTTTCCTTAAATCAAAAACCTAGTCCATACTACCTTTCTTTTTCAAATGACTTCACCCCTACAGAGCTTCTTCAATCTCATAATACATTTCCTCTATTTTCCCTGGTCAGTTGGTTTTATTATGACTTGATATATGTCAATAATATTATCTCCCCTAAGAATATAAAATCTCTGAAAGGGACACAGAGATAAATATGGTCCTCCCAATGTAGCAATCTAAAATCCATCAACTCCTGGAATGAAGCCCATTGGTATTTCTTTGGTAGTCTCTCTCTAAAATTATAAAGTACTTATTTGTTTTTGTTTATGACATATTTGCTTGTTTGTTTTCTCTTTCTTACTTATGCAAATCATCCTGAAATGTTTCTAATGAATATCACTCTATGTTTAAATTACAGTAGTCCCAGTTGTTCTTGGTTGTAACTCAGAAAAACTAAATTGACCCAAAATGGGTTCCCTCCTTTAGTTCCTTATAAAATGTCACCTTGCTCAGATTCCTTTAACTAATTCTTGATTCTTTTCACAAAACCAACCCACTTCCTGTACTTGTCATCAATTAACATGCATATTTTATTTATTTATATTCTCCTTTTCTTGATTTAACTTTAATAGAATGTATGTTCTATGGAGGCAGATATTTTAGTCTGATTTTCAATACTCTTTCTCCAGGACCTAGAATAATTCCATGTGTGTGTGTGTGTGTGTGTGTGTGTGTGTGTGTGTGTGTGTGTTACTTTGTGAATATTTGTTATTGGGTACATGAACATTTATGGGTCTAAAGTGTTAGGATATAGTTTATCTCTCTTACTCAGGAGTTTGAATATCCTAATAAACCCTTACCTCCCCTCCTTCTCTCTCATTATCTGTCCACCTCTGTTTCTCTCTTTTCTGCAGGCTACTATTCCTTGTTTGTTTGCTTTTATGCTAGTTGACAGATTTGTAGAATGATAAAATTTTGTCTGCCAGACATGTGCCTAAGGCTCACCATTTTCACCTTTCTAATAATATAAAATAGGCAATTAAGATTTCGGTGTGGGTTTGGGGAATGCTCAGGCTGCCTTTAGGTTGTTGACTTCTGATATTTGACTCTAATCTAGGAAAAAGGTTGGGCCAGAATTGTTATGGAGTAACATTGGGGGGACAGTGTCTCAAAGAAATTTGTATTTGTATGACCTTGACTTCTGTGCATTTATTCTCCAGATAACCTAAGATAGAAAAGCGGAGTGGAAATCAGGGAAGGATAGAGATAGTGAGCTCTTGGTCTTGGCCAACAATCAAATTTTCCCCTTAAAAATGGAAAATTGAAAAGTCAGGAGAAAAAACAAATGTCAAGAAACTATAATAAACAGAAATAACTTGATATAACTTGATGAAGGCTAGATTCCTTATTCCAGATGGGATCTATTAGGTTTTCTGCCATTTTTTTTAATGCTAGTACATTTTATCCAAATAAATAAAATAAGTTCATTATTAGTATAAATTAAATATGCACACAATTCTGATGACAGAATTTTTCCATTTATTTTGAATAATCCTTCATAATATTTTCCTTCTCTTTCTACAGGAAACACAATAGGATCAGTAAATTGTGACATTTAGGCCAATTTTATCAAGATATGTATCCCTTTCCTGAAAGCTGAACTATAGTCAAAGGGGAGAAAAATGTAACACTTTCAAATCTTTAAAAAAACACACTTTGATTTTCAGAGATTAGCCTATCTTTGCCTTTTATTTTTACTAGAAAGTAAAGAAAACTTTGTGATTAGGTAAAAGACATATGAGAAATATGTTTAGACGTTAACAAAGACCCATAGTTTCTTACATATTCTTTCTGATTGGAGGGGTGTTATCATTAGTTTATTCCTTCTGAATTGAAATCTTTGCTTTGTTAGCACCACTTCCTCCTTTTCCACCAAGCTCTCTTCCTACTCTCCATGGAGCTGATCCTTGAATCTCTTTAGAAGGGAAAAAAATACCACTTAAAAAATGTGATAATTTCTATTAACACCATGTGAAATTATGCACTTAAGTTGTAAAATATGATGTACTCTTAATTGTTATCAGGAATTATAAATATTACAGATTTTTAATCAAGATGGATTTTATTGACAAGGATAAATGTTGAGCATCATCTTATGTAAAAGCCCACCACAGACAAGAAATGTGAAGCCTTATCACACAGCACAAAATGTTAAAGAGGAATTTGTCTTTTATAACAAACTCTGAGATGCTCAATGCAAGCTGTTTTGTATAATGATCTCTAGCTCCTTCCAAACCATATTGTATGCCTTAGAGAACCTTTACTTGGCTAAATACAGATTAACTAAATATAGTATCTGGTGAGTTGTTGTTTATCACCATAATTCTAATAACGTCGCTTTTAGATTCAGCCTGACCACTCACTCACTACACTTAATACATCACACTTTCCCATACCCATGTCCAAATGCTTTAAGGGAGATTTATGCCATTTTTTCAGTAAATTCATCATTGTTTCCTACCATGAGATCAAACCACCTCCTTTCCTTGAACTTCTTTCTCTCTCTTCCTCTTTTCTCTCTCTCTCTCTCCTCTTTCCTTTCTTTTCTTCATCTGATCCCTATGACATTTACCACTGTCACATGACATATACGCTTTTGCATCTTGAATTAAGCTTATTCACATAACTCTTATCCTAACAGCTAGAATATGAGTTCTATGAAAGAACTGTTTTATTTACATTTATTCAAATAATTACTGAGGAAAACGCTTTGCCAAAAATTGTAGGAAACTTGAGGGACACCAACTGGCTTCCCAATTGAAATTTAACAATAGTTGGGAAAGGGGTCAAGTTTCCTTTCTCTACTCTTAGGGATCAAACTCATTATAACAAAGGAAAACAAATTTAATTATCAGTACAGACCAATTAATAGTTTTTAAAATGATGTTTTTAGGTTCTAAAGAGATAGATGTAATGCCTAGCAACAGGGATTTTGCCAACACTAGAGCTGACCTTTATCTGAGGCACACCTCACCCAGTCCCGAGGGCTTTTACACTGAGTGGCCAGATTATATGATCTCTGTACACATAATAATCTGGAAACTCAGTGTATAGCCTATATAATAAAAAGCTAATATGCAAATTGTCCCCTTGACCAGCAGTTCCACCGGCAGGCAGACTGATCAATTGCCCATGTCCCCTCCCCTTGGCCAGGCTGGCCAGACCCCAACCATGCATGAATTCATGCACTGGGCCTCTATTATATGCATATTGAGTGGCCAGATTATTATGCTTTCAGAGATCATAATAATCTGGCCACTCAGTGTACACTGGATTATGATTGGTTCTACCTGGTAAAAATGAAAGAAAATGATGCTGTTGATATTTTGTTTGTTTAGTTGGTTGTTTTCTTGTTGTTTTTTTTGGTTTTGTTTTTAACAGTCCCCACAATAGCATAGCAACCAATTGGCAGAATGCAAATTCAAGGTTTCTCTATTTTTTTCTCCCTTCATTTCTTTGTGTTTTTAAAATAAAACAACACACACACACACACACACATAGATTGGTTGCCTCCTGAACCCACCTTCTCATAGACTATGGAGAGTTCTAAATTCTAAAGGACCATAAGTTTATACTTCAGAGGTGACAGAATGAAATTCTATTCAGTTCTCTCCATGGTAAGCTTATATAACTCCTTAACAGCAGATTATAATATAATATTAAAAAAAATGCCAGCTTTGAATATTTGTGTTCTCCCAAGGGATAAGTAAATTTGAGATTGGGAATATCACAATTTAATTAAAAAATGCAGAGCAAACTTTCCCAGAGTTTTATGCTTAAGTAATCTGAATTAGCATTACTCTGGGCCATAATAAAAATGCAGAATCCTGGGCTCCATCTCCAATGTAGTAAGTTAGAATCTCATAGGAACATGAAATTTTGACAACCTCCTTGGTTGATTCTAAATTTTAAGACTCTCTTTGGTAAAGTTATTGAAAGGAAGAAATAAATAAATATTCTAGAAGAAATCTTTATTTAAAAATGTACTGGACTATCAAATCTCTGAGGGAAGGAGGAGAGGTAAGGGTGAGTGGGAAGAGATCAATCAATAGAACTTGTATGCATATATGCATAACCCATGGACACAGACAATAAAATAGTGTGGTGAAGGTCTGCAAGTGGGTGGGAGGTTGGAGGGTAGAAGGGGGCCAATGGGGAAAAAAAGAGAATATATGTAATATTTTCAATAATAAAGATTAATACTGCTCAGGGTAAATAAATAATGAGATATTTAACTTTTAAAAAATAAATAATAATGTGCTTTTATTGTTAATCCTCACCCAAGGATATTTTCTCCATTAATTTCCATGGAGTGGAAGGGAGGGAGTGGTGACACAAAGAAAGAGATACAGAGAGACAGAGAGATAGAAAGACAGAGAGAGAAACATTGATGTGAGAAAGATACTTACATTGGTTGTCTCCTGAACCCACCTGGGGATTGAGAGTTGGGGAGATTGAACCTACAAAGTAGGTACCTGCCTTGACTGGTAATGAACCAGTAACCTTTTGGTGCTAGGGCTGGGTCTGACACTCTAACCACTGAGAAACAATGGCCAGGGCTAAGAATGAGCTTTTCAATTTTTTGGGGGGATTATTTATAAAAACATTCTCTTTGAAACCTGAATTTAAATCATAATTTTTGTAAGAATGTAGAAGAGTATGCGGTAGCCCTAACGGGCTTGGCTCAGTGGATAGAGCAGCAGCCTGCAGACTCAAGGGTCCCAGGTTCAATTCAGGTCAAGGGCATATATCTTGTTTGCGGACACATCCTCAGTAGGGGGTGTGCAGGAGGCAGCTGATTGATGTTTCTCTCTCATTGATGTTTCTAACTCTCCCTCTCCCTTCCTCTCCCTTCCTCTCTGTAAAAAAAGAATAAAATATTTTTTTTTTAAAAGAGAGTATTGGGTACATTTGTGTTTTTAAAAATATATATTTTATTGATTTTTTACAAAGAGGAAGAGAGAGGGATAGAGAATTAGAAACATCAATGAGAAGATGACACATCGGTCAGCTGCTTCCGGCACCCTCCCATCTCTTGCAACCAAGGTACATGCCTTTGACCAAAATTGAACCTGGGACCTTTCAGTCTGCAGGCTGATGCTCTATCCACTGAACCAAACCAATTAGGGCAGAGTATGGTGTACATTTAAAATTAGGGCAGAGTATGGTGTACATTTAAAATTACTTTGGGGCACTTTCCCTAACATTCAAAGAGCAATTACAGGGTGAGAGTTGGGCCAAAGGAAGTTTACAGTTGTTAAGTTCACAAAGCAGTTTATTCTTGTATTATTCTTTATTAATTATCACATTATTTTCTATAGGAACAATTGTAAACCTACTTTTGCCCCACCTTGTATGCTAAAAAGGAATGTAATTAGTTGGCCATTAAAGGAATTGAAAAGCCAAAGAAATCACATATTCTTGCATAAAGTTTGTGGATCTGAGCTAAAGTCTTAGAAATGAGTGTAGGGAGTAAGTTCTAACATAGATGGAGGTTTTTGGAGCAGTTGAAAATGAATTTAGCAGTGAAAATATTTATTGTCCTTTGGCTGAAAATATTTGGAATTAAGTTGTTTGGCTTGGAAGAAATATGTGAAATGTATAGTGGAATATGGGGCCAACTGTTTTTAGATTTCTAATATTTCAAATAAAATCTTTAATTCTCTACTAAAGGGGGAGAAAAATGCTTAGTGGCAAATAAGCCTGGCCAAGCCACTTTAGGTTCCAATAGCTTTGCTTTGCTTTACAAGAATTCTTTTCTATAAAATGTATATGCTTGTTCAATTTCCCCCCTCATTTTTCTCTCTCTAACAATTCTCTTTAGCCTAATTCCAAGCAGATGCAAGAATAACTTTGACTAGTATGGAAAATATACAAAGGTGACAATGAAAATGTCATTTTGGATACAAGCCTCATTATAAAGAAAATGCTTGAGCACACTTCAAAATTTCAACTAAATATTTGTATAGAAACTATTTTGTAGTTGGGGAGGCAAGACAAAAGCTATTTTAAAAACACAATTTCTATTAGTCCTTTTGTTTAGGTATTTAGTTTGATTTTGAGTGCTGGGACCATATCAAAGGGCTTCAGTCAGTCATTTGATATGGTGCTCTCTCATCTGGCCCAGTGGATCCTGTTTCCTCAGACAGAACTGGAAAGAGTAAGCACTTATAAAACTTGAATTTTATATTGGTCTTTCCCTTCTGATTCAGTGAGATAATCCCATTCTGCAGCAGCAGCAGCAGCAACAACAACAACAACAACAACACACACACACAAACACACACACACACAAACACACACACACAGACATACACACGTATTGAAATATTAAGGTTTCTACAAGTAAAATTTCTAGATTCAATAGCCACAGTTAAAATAGTGGTATACAGAAGATATGATTCAATAAAACAATGAATTATTTTTATTATAAAATAAAATAATGTGGTAGATATCATTTTATGGAACTTTAAAATATAAAAGTCAAATATGAAAGAAAACACAACTATTGGAATTAGATTGGGAACAGTTTTGATTGAATAATGTTTCAGAGAGTGTTTATCCCAAGATCCTCTATTTTGTACTATATATATACATATTTCATAATAGCCTTAATCACAGATTATGGCACAGGGTTTTTGAGTTTTTTTTTAATTCTTTTAAAAATATATTTTTATTAATTTCAGAGAGGAATGGTGGTGGAGAGAGCTATAGAAACATTAATGATGAGAGAGAATCATTGATAGGCTTCGTCCTGCATGCCCCAAACTAGGCCACAACATAGGCATGTGCCCTGGGGAATCAAACTGTAACCTAGGGGTTAATAGATCAATGCTCAACTACTGAGCCATGCTGGCTGGGCTTGAGAATTTTTGTTTTGTTTTGTTTTTTAAACAAATAAAAAAAAAACTCTTTGGGATATTGAGTACTGGAAAGTTGAGTTCTTAGACTCTTTTCTATATCACTAGTATCTTTTATAGCACTTAGCAAGCTACATCATGCCTATTTGTAAATGATTGTTAACTTGAGTTGATATTGATCTTGACTGAAATATTTTGACATTTCTCTGCTTAAAAACATTCTCCAGAGGCCACATAATCCTCAAAAACTTTCCCCCAAATTCCTGAAATCAGTTTGGCTCAGTGGATGGAGTGTTGGTCCACTGCCCGAAGGGTCCCAGGTTGGATTCCGGTCAAGGGCATGTACTTTGGTTGCAGGCACATTCCTAGTGCAGGGTGTCCAGGAGGCAGCTGATCAATGTCTCTCATCAATGTTTCTGACTCTCCCTCTCTCTTCCTCTCTGTAAAAAATCAATAAAATATATATTTAAAAAAAAAAAAACTTGCCCCCAAACTGCTTTCAATTCAAATCTTTTACATTGTTTATCTTCAGAAAATACCAGCTTATATTAAGGCCAACAGTTATTGACTCCAAATTCTGTACTAATTATAAGCAAAGTAAGTTACCAAAAACAATGACTATGTCAAAATCTTTATCATCCCTGAACTTTCTGGAGCATTAAACATTGATAGGTAGTTGGTAATAAAATTAGAATAAATTAAAATTCTTTTTTTTTTTTACTTGACCCTGAATTACATAGTTTTTTCTGTTTTTTTTTTCTTTTACACATTTAAATACTACTTAAGTTATATTTTTTCATCAGTAGAAAAAATATTAAATGATAATACATAAAAATTATGAAAACCAGTTTAAACTTAAAAGCTAAAAACTAATAAGATTTTTGAATGCAAAATAAAGCTGATAACTTTTCCTTCATACTACTAGCAAGTGTCTTTTTTAAAAAGTTGGATGAAGAACAAAAGGCACCAGACTGGGGCTTTCCTAATACGTTCACAATCATTTTACTTCTGCTTCCCTAATTTAGCAGATAGAAAGGTTAACCATCTTACCATCAGTGCAATTTATTTCTTCTTATTCAGTAAATGAAATTCACAGTGGTTTCTGGAATCTCCATTACTATATACTGGCACCAAACATAAAATAACAAACATATTTTATTTAAGATTTACACACAGAAAAATAGGTTTATGTTACACTTTTTCAGCACTTTAGCTTTTGGGCCATATAATAGCACTGATCATTTTTTTCTTCATGGCTTCTTAGATGACTACTTTCTTGATGCCTCAATTAGAAATGAGGCATTTTAATAGGAAAACGTAGCATCTTATCCAAAATTATAAATATGGAAACTATGGATGTGGTCTCTAGCCAGGAACATGAATGACTATTCCAACAAGAAAAATGGAAAGAACATTATTATAAAACAGCTTAGTTCTTTTTCAAACAATATTTCCTAAAGAAAAATCAGGTTGTCAATTAGAAGTGGTAGACAAGATGTGCACATTGCAAGATTGAATCATAAAAATAAATAGCTGGTTAAAAAAAATAAAACAATGAGCCTCACTGGCATGACTCAGTGTTGAGCATTGATTTATGAACCAGGAGGTCACAGTTTGATTTTCAATCAGGACATATGTCCAGGTTACTGGCTCCATTCCTAGTAGGGGATATGCAGGAGGCAGCCAATCAATGATTCTCTCTCATCTCATTGATGTTTCTATCTCTCTCTCACTTTCTCTTCCTCTCTGAAATCAATAAAAAATATAACTATATATATATATAAAAGCCTAAACAATCATTTGACTCTTCAACTATTCACTATGATGCGCACTGACCACCAGGGTGCATATGCTCAATGCAGGAGCTGCCCTCCTGATTGTCAGTACATTCCCACAGTGGGAATTCTCACAGCCCAGAGACCACAACAGAGAGGCAGTGAGCCTAGTGGGTGGCAGCGGCCACAGGCACAGCAGGGCAGGATGCACAGGAGCCCGCTGGACAGGAGTGGCAGGAGTGGCAGGCAGCATTGGACTGCTAGTTTTGCCCTGATTTCCACAGGCCATACCAAAGGACCAACTGGAGCATGAATCTATGCACCAGGCCTCTAGTTAAAAATAAAATAAAACAATGAGACATGACCAATAACATTCATATAAATTAGAAATGCATTTATACAAAAATACAATTTTAAAGGAGCAAATTCAAATGTGCACATTAATTACATTGAAAGTATTGTGTGTGAAGAGAGATATAAAAAAATGAATGGTAAAAAAAATGTAAAATATCAATAAAGCATGAAAAAGGCCTTTATAGGAAATGAAGTCAATAATGTGCACTTGAAGTCTTTCTAAATAAGCAAACAAGATGCTGGTTCCTGCTGCCATTAATATTAGAGGGGAGGTAGTGATGGATTAGGGTTGGAGATGGAGAGAAATTAGCAGGGGAATGTATATGCATATATGTATAGCCAATCGATACAGACAATAGTGTGGTAAAGGCCTGGGGTGGACAGGTGGTGTATTGGGGTCAGTGGGAAAAAGAAAGGGGGAACACATGCAATATTTTCAACAATAAAGATAATTTTTAAATACATATATTTACATTGAATGAACTAGCTTTTCCCTCCAATCCAGTTAGACATATTTTGTCTCCTAGCATTCTGACTCTCCTATTCCTTTTCTTTTAAATATATTTTTTATTGACTTTAGAGAGGAAGGAAGAAGAAGAGAGAGAACATCAATCATGAGAAATAATCATTGATCAGCTTCTTCCTGCACACCCCCAGCTGGGGATCAAGCCCCCAACCCAAACATGTGCCCTGACCAGGAATTGAACTATGACCTCTTAGTCAATGCTCAGCCACTGAGTACACCAGCTGGACTCTCCTATCCCTTTTGATAGTAGTGATTTTAAAGCTCTCCTATCCATTTTGATAGTAGTCTTTTACATATTGAATTATACTTAATTATCAAAACAAGCAATAAGGTGTCATCATTGCCTCTGTTTTCCCAATGAAGATTGGGTGAATCATCCAAAGTCCCAGCTAGTTAGGCTTTTGACTCTAGATCCCTACCTAAACATCGTAATCCAGAACCCACTGAAACTCTATGTATACCTGTTTTTAGTGGTAATCTTTGAACTGCATATTATCTTTAGCTATTCTTAAAAACAAACAAACAAACAACAATACAATTTTACCCTTCAGTGAGGAAACAACTACAGCAATGTTTTTATTTAAAACTCTTTTGCTTTAATGCAATTTAAGTTCTGAGGAAAATACAAAAAAAAAAGTCTATTCAGGAGTGATTTGTATCCTAAAAATTTAAGTAATAGAAAGATTTAGCAAGATAAGGAAAATTCTATTTTTACTGGAGTAATTAATTGGGGCATCCAACTCTAGAGAGCAGTTATGATCAGTAGAACTGAACATTTCTATTGAAATGAAGGATATGAATAATACATATGGTATTTATTATTAATATTAAATTATTTCTTATAACCAATTCTCACAGTGGAGAAAAAGTTAAGAATTGTATGCTTAAAATGAAAGAAGATGTGTAGTTTAAAATTATAGTGTTAGGGAGTTAAAGGTTGACTAAAAGAGAGCTAAGGACCAAACTTAATTCCTTCTCTCATCACATAAGCATTTACTAAGCACTTATGACATGCCATTGAAAAGTAATTACCTAATATCAGGAGGTTACAGCCTAGAAAACAGATATAGAAACAATCACAAATTGTTTGAGTTGGAATCATTTGAATCTACACAGGGTACAATAATTTTTAATAGGAACATATACTTATTCCTGTAGGTTGGAGATGGGAAACACTGCAAGCCATCATGGAGAAAGAAGTGCTTTATTTGTGTGGTCTATAGACAGGCAGGTGGTAAGAGGATTTCTGGTAGAGGAAGCATTATGAGCAAGGTTTGGAGTGAAGTTTTAACAGTAATTTTGAAAAACTGCAAGAATCCAGGTAAGGCTACAACCTCACCTGTGAATTCAGGGCAAGAGTCCTATTGAGAGAATTCTGGTCCTGTGGTAAACAAAAGACAAATCATAAAAACTCATAAAACAAATCATAAAAAAGAAAACTGTGCAAATAATAATAATAAATTTTAATCTTTTATTCAAGAATTAAACATTCCTGGCCAAAATCCCTTTGTCTTAATTCCATTTTCCTTTAGGTAGTGATCTTACTGGGGCCTGACTACCTATTCTCTCTTGACCCTCTGAAAGCCTGCTGGAGCTTATTGTAGTCTTAGCCAAGTAGATTCTTATTCTAGTTTAGAATATATCTGTAATGGCCCCCAGTAAGGGACCCAGTGAGAGCTTTCAGTAATGATAGTGGTTGCCTGGCCAGATTATTTTCCAAATATATCCTTATTTCCAATCTTCCTGCTCTTTCTCATTTATATGACTCCGCCTATTACCTTAAAAGAAACTTTATTTATTTATTTTTTATTTTTGGTTCAAACATCTAGAAATAATATCTGGTGTTTATAGCTCAGGAGCCTGGTTGACAAAGATATCAATACCAGAAATTCAGTATGACATCATATTGTTGGGAAATGTGGAGAAATACTAGATTGGTTATCAGCATAATTTAGGTAAAAGGTTGTCAAAATCTGAAATTACACAGGGATGGAAGTCTGGAAGATAGTGGCCTACAAAAATGGGACATGATTGTAGCTACTTAAAATAACATGTATTTTGGGGGCAAGGCTTTGAGAGACTATAAAGGTATTATCACAGAAAAGTGTGAAGGATATCAAAAAGGATTGAAAGGCAGCATGGCTCTAACCAAAAGCCCATGAAACAGCTGGAAATGAAATAGCAAGCCCAACTCTCTAAATTTTCAGTCTGTGTTTAGGGCTTGAAATATAAGGATTTTATAAAATTATTTTTGAAAAGTAAAGTTTTTATTTCTTTCCCCATTGCAAAAACAAAACTAATCTAAACAACCCACATTCTCAATGGTAATTTATGCACTATCAATCCTGTCTTTTATAAAATGTTAGAGAATTGATTTGAAAACAGAGGGCCCCCAAGACTGGACTAGGGGTTATACAGTAAAGTCCAGATTAGTGGGAGTACCTGTGATCCCAACCCCACTGAACCTAGGTTGCTTGTTAAGAGAGCTCCACAGCCCTTTTACTTGTCAAGCAATTCCTACTCCTTTGAAGTTGTTGCTACTCCTTCAACTCAAGGCATAAATTTTATAAGGAACTTTATTCTATTCATGCCTATCACCCTCAATTTTCAATGATTTTCAACTTACAATAAGAGGTAGCAACGGTATATCCTATATAATAAAAGCCTAATATGCAAATTGTTTGACCAGGAGTTCCACCGCTCTTTATGATGTGTGCTTACCACCATGACAGAACATGG
Source organism: Lasiurus borealis (assembly GCA_004026805.1). Taxonomy (NCBI): domain Eukaryota; kingdom Metazoa; phylum Chordata; class Mammalia; order Chiroptera; family Vespertilionidae; genus Lasiurus; species Lasiurus borealis. The sequence continues at coordinate 14,555 of PVJN01039596.1, forward strand.
TGGGTGACAGAGATCCAGTGCTGGCAGTGGGTGGCATTGGAGGTGCTTCCAGCCCCAATGGCCCCCAACAAGAGCAGGGCCACAGTGGGATGGTAGACCAGATGAGCAGGTGATACCAGGCCAAAGTGAGTGTAAGAGGGGGTCCAATCCCCTGCTAATCGCCCCACAGAAGATGACCAGGGTAGAGAAGGGCTGCCACCTGGATCCCAGGCTCTGAGGGATCCAGATGGGGGTCCCATTCATGACTGATCACCCAGCAGACAGGGACCAGAGGCCAGCAGGCCCTGATCACTCCATTGAGGCCAAGCCCCAGGCTGGAACGGGAAACTGGGGGTGGGTGGCCCCTGAGGTGGGGTCTGTGGCCTTTCACTAACTAACTGGGGGCAGGGGTGAAGAGGATGGAGGTGTGGTGAGAATGTAGGGTGTCCACCCAGCTCACTCTCACTCTCCCTGCTACCCTACCCTGGGATGCCAGGGCTCTCATACCAGGGAAGGCCCTGTGCTGAGGTGCCAGGTGTCTAAGAGGAGCCTGCCCTGCAGCTATGTGGCCTCTTCCCAGTGAGCCAGGCCACAGCCACTGGGACCACAGGTGCAAGTAGGCCTCCCTGTGGGTTGGTGCAGGAGCCAGTCTGCAAGAGAGTGTGCTGCTCCCACGGCTTCTATGCAGTGCTGTTGGGTAACCCACAGGCTCACTCTGCACCCTGGCCTGTGGCTTCTGGCTGCCCTCACTGCATCTCTATGTGGGGACTCATGTGCTGTGACTCAAGCAGAACCCTGAGGCCCAGGTGTGCCCAGGGCCCAGAGATCAGCTGGGACCTGCCCTTCCATGCTAGACTATTAGGTTTTGATCACTGGTCAGGCCTAGGGAAGCACCCATGCTCAAATTTCATGCACCAGGCCTCTAGTCAATTAGAAAGTCAAATCTAGAAATGGAAATATACTCTAAAGGAACTACAGGCATTTCTTAACTTATATAGGCTAAATATTCAGAAAAATAAATCATGAAAGTACTCAACCAAGAAGGGAGAATGATAGTATTAGATCAGGTTGAATTTAGTTTTTTTTTAATATACTTCCAGAAATTCTGGAATCATTAAATTAGTTTAAGCCACTGGGAGACTGTCTGAGAGTTTGCTGGAACACATCACATAATGGAACTTAGTGGAAATGTACATTAAGTTAGTAGTAAATAAAGCCCTTGGTATATTATAAAGGCACAACATAAAAACATTCACAGTGAAATTCTTTAGTGGATTTATCATGTATAAGCCACCCATCCTCACTGACCAAGAATTGAGACATATGTTGGGGATGGAGGAATAGTATATTTTTAAAAAATTGAGTAATGCTTGTGGGTTACTGGTGAAAGGCCCAGAAATGAACATTGATCCTCTGATTTCAATGAGGAAGGGCAAATCTGGACAAAATTTTTTTTTTTTTCAAAATCTGGTTTTGAAACAAAATAAATAATTAAGTAGTGTCTTTGATTACCAATGAGTAAAATAGATAACATTTCCCATTAATAGGTAAAGGGATTAGCATAAAGTCAGAATTGGTCAATTGACAAGTAGATTTCTGAGAATGGAAGAGATGCAACATTCTCCATGGAGCTCCCTGATTTGTAAAGTGAAAACTCTTTAGAATTGCTTGTCAGAGTCTTGGATGAACCATTGTGACATATGAAGCAGAATGTCTGTCCTTCATTCGTTTAAATCATGGACATAGAATTAACAGAATAACTACCAAGCAATCTATAATAATAAAAGTGTAATATGCAAATTGACTGAATGACTAAACAGCAGAAGGACCATCTGGACAACCTTCCAGAGAATCACTCTATGACACCCACTGGCACTAGGCCAGCCAAGGTGGGTGCAATGTGATTGGTCAGGGACTCAGCCATCACCCATGATTGCTCTGCAGGCAGGGCCTACCTCTTTGGGCGATCGAAGTGAGAGGGCACAGGCTGGGCTGAGGCCCCCCCATCTCAGTGCATGAACTTTGTGTATTGGGACTCTAGTGATACACACGTACACACACACACACACACACACACACACACACACACACACACACATTTGTGATATTGTATATACTTTAACCTAGTTTTCCAAAAGAACAAGAAGTCATTACCAGAGTAATTGGGCCTAAGGAAGAATATGTAGTTTTGAAACAAAACAAATAAATAATTCCTGGAAACATAGGGCATTTTTGCAGTATTTCTGTGTTAAGATGACAAATGAGAATTTATCTTTATTCAGCTCATATTCTTCCCATATTTATTTCTCAAGTTTTGGTGTGTATAGATAACCTCAGAAAGTGATACATTTCTCACTAGCTCTGTTACCCATGAAAAAAGGATGATTCTGATTAAAAAGATCCAGTAGAATATTTCAGAGTTTCCCACTCCTACAGAAAATAATAAATTGATAGCAATATAACTTCAATAAAACAATCAGAGATATTAGCATCAACCTTAAAAACTAGAAATGCAGGGTTAGTAATTCTCAGAAGATTTCCATTTTAATCTAGTGCATGATGATGGAAGAATAGTTTTAGAGAATAAAAATGGATTTTCCAAAGTTTAATTAGATGGCAATTGCTGTTCCATATGTGGTCCAAATCATCATAGCTCTTAGTGCCTTGTATGAAGCAACTGGCCTGAATAATGTCTTTTCCATTATTCCAATAAACAAAATTGTTATAAGCAGTCTGCTTTCTTTCACCAGACAGGAACAGCTGTAGAATGCTGCTGTACTGTTTCTGGATTGTGTTAATTCTCTGGCTTTGTATCACATTTTAGTCTGCAGAGATGACCATCTTACAGGACAATTGTGATACAATCTGGAGGGTAAACTCAATTATCTAGATATACTGCTTAGACACTTGAATGCTAGTGCATTGGAAACAGATATAATGGAGGACCATAATGCAGCCAAATCATTGATTTAATATAAGGATTTTAGGGTTCCAAGGAAAGTTAGGCCACCTCTCCAAAGGAAAGACATATTGCTAAGGTATGTACCCATTTCCACTAAGAACATGGGGAGCCCCTAAACATTAAAGGATACATATTTCTATATGTGAGTCCAGTGGTGAGAAGCTCTAAGATTTGAGTTTGTTCTATAACAAGAAAAGTCTCCAGATACAATCATGGTGATCCCACTACTTATTACTCATCAGATTAAGTGATGTTTAAACAGTGTAAAGCAGATCAGGTTACTAAAAGTGGTGTGTGGTAAGCCTCAATAAGAGTATGAAACTGCAAGCTTTCCAAAGCATGGGAATACTATATTGAGAAGTCAGACAAAGTGGGAGGTTAAACAATAATTTGATGTTTACTGCCATATTCTTAATATTTTGATTTATTTTTTTAGAGAGAGAGGAAGGGAGAGGGAAATAGAAACATTGACCACTTCTAACATGCCTCCATCTATGGGGAATCAAGACTGCAACCCAGGCATGTGCCTTGAGCAGGAATTGAAAATGTGACCTCTTGGTGCTTGGGATGATGATTAATCCACTGAGTTACACCTGTCAGGCTCCATATGCTGCTTATATTAGGTGATCTATTTAGCCAAATAATCTGAATTGCCCAGCAGTGCTGATTCAGCAAGTATATGATATAAATGGAAATGGGGCCAAAAAGGTGGCCCTTCAGTCCTTCCTTCAGTCACAGTTATAACCTCATAAAAATGTAAATAGATTAGAAATGACAGGGTTTACTACTAGTTTCAGATCAATTTTGAAATCAGCACAGCTTCAGGATGCTTCAGACACAAGACTAAACTATGAATAAAGATTACCTGCTATTCATGCACAATCACAGAAAAAGAAAAAAACAACCTCATGTTAGCAGCATTAATAAAAATTATAGTTATGAGAAGTTAAGAAGAGTAAGCATTGAATTTTGGTCAATTTATACCCAGCATACGTGTGCTTCCATGCTTGCGCACACACACACACACACACACACACACACACACACACACACATACATATACAGAGAGAGAGGGGTGGGAGAAAGAGAGAGAACACAAACCCAGTCATTTAGAATAAAGCTGAGTGGTATCATTTCTCAAAGATCTCCAGATAAGAATATTAGTGCCTTCATCTTACGTCTCAAAGTTCATCAAAGCATCATCAGATATGTAAGGAAAGCCTCCAATATGAAATACCTTTATAGGCCAGGTCAAACCAAGTTAAAAAAAAATCAAAGGAAAATGGATTTCAGGGAGCAGAAAAAACTCATTAATACTACCAAAATCTTATAGATTTTCCTCTCAGTTAGAATGAGATAAGAAAAGTTGATAATTACAGGAAACAAAAGAATGCTTTCAGATGGAAACAACTGAGAACAAAGTCCCAAAGTATATATACATGCCCTCCCCACCCCACCAATTAAGAAAATATGTAAGAAAGCATACATTTTTTTTGAGAAGGAAAGTAAAAGAGGTAAGAGAATTAGACAATCTCACAAGGAGGACACTAGCTAAGACTTACAAAAAGAGAAAATATAAAAAAAGTAGATGGACTATATGGATCTGAAATTCTAGATTGAAAGGACTCCTCAAGCACCCATGGGGGTGAAAGACATACACCCTCTTAGGGAAGATTGTTGTCAAAGTTCAGAAACTGAAGATGAAAAGAAAATTCTAAATTTTTTCAAAGGGCAAAGAAGGGGACATTTTGAAAACTAAATATCACAATTTTTTCAACTTTTTAAATTTCAATCTCAGAAGCAACAAAATGATCACTTTTTAAAAATAGATAAAAAATTAACACAGAGAGACACACAAAACTATCTCATGTTCACAGAAAGTGATTAGAGGTTATATTCTGCCAACACTACGGAGTTAACCAAGAAAGAGCAGAACACAAGACTCAGGAAGTAACAAGGACAGAGGAAATGGATGAAGAAAGCCCAGGACTTCAGCAATCCCATAGGTTTAGGGAGCAAGGTTTGTAACCATGAATGTATTGGGAACGAGAGCACTTTAGCAGAGACAGTGTGATTTTTGTTGTATAGTGTTGATCTACACCTTAGATATGCTTAGTTAATGTTTGAAGAATTCTTGTAATGAAGACTCATTATGTAAATTTTTAAATGCCTGTTGCAAATAAATATCTGTTATGTAGGATATAATTGCACTGCACCTACTTTCATC
>PVJN01039597.1:0-19717 GCA_004026805.1 Lasiurus borealis
TCCATTCCTGTGTGTGTGTGTGTCCATTCCTGTGTGTATTCATTCCTGTGTGTATGTGTGACCATTCCTGTGTGTTTGTGTGTCCATTCCTGTGTGTGTGCCTGTGTGTGTCCATTCCTGTGTATGTGTGTGTGTCCATTCCTGTGTGTGTGTGTCTCCATTCCTGTGTGTGTGTCCATTCCTGTGTGTGTCGCCATTCCTGTGTGTGTATGTGTTTGTGCACGTATGTGTGTGTGTGTGTGTGTGCGCCGGGGTGGGGAGGGGTGAGCACAGCTGCCCATCCCCGGAGGACAGTGCCCGCCACGCAGGAGCCCCTGGAAGACCGTGGATCTCCTGCTAGAGCAGCGGTTCTCAACCTGTGGGTCGCGACCCCTTTTTTGGGGAGGAGTTTGAACGACCCTTTCACAGGGGTCGCCTAAGACCAGCGGAAAATGCAGATATTGACATCACGATGCATCACAGTAGCTACATGTCACGGTTGGGGGTCACCACCCCATGAGGAGCTGTGTGCAAGGGTCGCGGCCTGAGGAAGGTGGAGAACGGCTGTGCCAGAGGGACTCTTAAAAATTTACTGATTTCACAGAGGCAGGGAGAGGGCGGAAGGAGGGAAGGAAGAAACAGCGATGGTGGGAGAGAATCCTGGATTGAGTGAATGCCTCCTGCAGCGCCCCACACCGGGGATGGAGCCGGCCACCCGGGCCTGTGCCCCCAACCACCGGGGATTAGACCTTGATTGACCTCCTGGTGCCTAGGCCAGCGCTAACCACTGAGCAGCCCCGAGGCGGGGCCAGGGGGACGCTTGCTGAGGACAGCGGTTCTCCGCGGTCCCCTCCCGTGCTGCCTCCGCTCCGGCCTCAGGTTTAACCGTGTGCTGACCTAGCATGTCCCTCTGCATGTCCTCTGGTTCCTGTCATTTCCTCCTGTGTCCTCCTTCCTCATGGCCCCGCCGAGGCCGAGGCCAGGCCCGGGGTGGGCGGGCCTGTCCAGGTGCGGCAGCCCGTGAGCCAATGGCAGCCGCGCACGGTGACTCAGCCTGGACGGAGGGAGGTTTGAACAAAGAGGCACCGGGAGGCGGGAGGGAGCACTTCCTGGTGGACATGGTGGGATCGGAGCCGCCTGAGCAGAGAGAGGCTGGGGAGCGGGGAGCTGGGGGTGGGGGGGGCCGCTGGCATCTGGAATAGGCTCCTGGCACCCAGCGAGGTGCTCCTGCCCCTCGGAGGTCGGAGGCCGGAGGTCAGAGGTCACCTTGGCGCGGTACACATGGAGTTGCTAGGTAATGCTCGTGGCGTGTCGGGGCAGCTGCTGAGTAACGGGGTGGGGGAGAGAAAGGGGGGGAACGGGAGCGGAGAACTGGTTTCTGGGAGCAGCCTCACCCGGGCTGGGCGTCTGCCCCTGTTCAGGCTTGTCCCCTGCGCCTGCCCCGCCGGCCGAGCTTCTTCAGGCCGAGAGACGGCCTTCCGTCCGGGACGGGGCGCCTCAGAGGGATGGCTTACACCCTGCTGTCTCCGAGGACCACCTCCTTGGGGGAGAACTCCTGTTCCAACACTCCCTTTACCGCGGGGGCAGGTTATGGGGCGGGGTCCCCCCATCCCTGCATTGCGGACCCCAGAGGCCTTTGTGGCCCCAACTGGCAAAGAAGCAGAAACAAAGTGGGCGAGGGCCTGGGCCCCTGTTCCCCCGCTCCCCTCCCCCCGGGGTGCCCAGACCTGCCTCCCCCGCGTGGCCTTGGGGCAGATCAGCCAGCCGGCCTGGGTTCCCGTGTCCCGCTGGGCACCAGCAGCCTGGTGCCGGCTCCAGTCCCTGCCCTTGTTCTGGGACCCCGCCTGCTGCCCTCTGGGGAGCTGGGCCGTCGGGGTTACCCAAACTGGGAAGGGGCGCGGGGTTAGGAAGCTCATTTGCTGACAGTGGGACTCCACACTCCAGGCTCCCCCCCCCGACCCCCCAGGGGGCCAGGAAGGACTGGCAGCCCTGGGTCCTGTCCCGTCACCCCCCGGCCGCCCCCCAAATTCCTGCAGAGCCGCCCGCGGAGCCGAGTCCTGAAAGGTGCCCGGGGCCTCCTCCCGGCCCTTCTGAGGGGGAAGCGGTTGGGAGGTGGCCGGGAGCCGGGCCGGTCAGCCCCTGCTCTCCTGCGGGGAGCCAGGAGCGGGGACCCGCGGGGACGGTGCCGCCTACAGTCAGCGATGAGGCGGGGCGGAGGCGAGGAGGGAGGCCGAATCCATGCCCGTGGGATTCCCCAGCCCCAGAGGGTCCGGCTGTGGCTCCAGTCATTTGGGCTCCGCATTTAAAACAGTTCCCCTGGCCGAGACCAGTCTGGCTCAGTGGATAGAGCGTCGGCCTGCGGACTGAAAGGTCCCGGGTTCGATTCCGGTCGGGGGCATGTACCTTGCTTGCCGGCACATCTCCACTGTGGGGCGTGCAGGAGGCGGCTGATCGATGTCTCTCTCTCATCCATGTTTCTGACTTTCTATCTCCCTCCCTCTCTGTGAAAAATCAATAATATATATATATGTATATATATATATATATATATATATATATATACACAAAACAACAACAAAAAAACAAAAACAGTTCCCCCGGTGTGGGTGGGCGCATCCACACGCCCTCTGTCCCAGCTCACCCACAGGCGGAGAGCACGTGAGAGTGAGTGTCTGCCTCCCCTGCAGGGGGACAGAAAACCCGCGGGCCCGGCCAGATGGCTGTGTTTGCACCCTCCCAGCCTTCAGGTCTCACTCTCCCTGAGCTGCTGGGTGTGTGTGTGGGTGTACGTGTGCATGTGTGTGTGTGTGTGTGTGTGTGTGTACGCAGCGGCTCCCGTGCTCCCGGGAGCAGGGTCTCTCCCCCGCGCAGGCCCAGGCCCGGCCGATCAGGGTTCCTTCCGACAGGAGGAGGCAGGAGAAGCACCGTGCACGCCGCCAGGAACAGGGTGTTTGGAAGGTGGAACAATGCGCCAGTGTCAGATGTTCCTAGTGAGACGCTCCTTCCCCCCCCCACCTCCTCCCAGCCCTCCCTCCACGCCCTGCGCCCCTCCCTCCGCGGCCCTGGGCGCCCGCCCGCCCGCCTGCCCGTTCCAGGCCTGGGCTGGGGGCCCTGAGCCAGTGGGGCTGGGGGAGATCCTTCCAGACCTCGGCGCGCTCTGTCGCGGGGGGAGGTCCCAGCAGAGGCTGCGCTGCGAGACCTGCTTCCTGCCGGCCGCCGGGGCCCCTGACCCCGTGGGTGGTGGAGGGGGCCCCCGGGGGGCACTCAGAGGGTGGTGAACAGAGGGGTGATTCAGAGCGGCTCCGTGGGAGGCCCTGCTGTCCGCGCATCCCGGCTCTGCCTGCCAAGGCTGCGGTCCCCCTCCCTCTCGGCCGCTACAGAGTTTCTCTCCCGGAGGGACAGGGTCAGGGACACCCTGCCAGGTGTGGGTGCAGGAGGCCGTTTGAACCCCAGCAAACCAGGCGGGAGAGGCAGGCCTTCGGGCGTTTGGGGGGCTCTGCATGCGGGAGGAAGAGGAAGTAGAGGGAGGGAGGGGGTTCGTTGAAAAGGAAGGTGCTGGCTCTGGTGCGGCTCCGTGGAGAGAGCCTCGGCCTGTGGACCAGAGGGTCCGGGTTCCATCTGGTCCAGGGCAGGGACCCAGGGTGCAGGCTCCTCCTCCCCGGCCGGGCCCTGTCAGGCCTCCAATCCGGGTGCCTCTCTCACATCGATATTTCTGTCTCCTCTCCCTCTCTCTTTCCCCGTCTCTCTAAGAAGCAGTGGGAAAATACCCTCCGGTGAGGATTAAAATAAATAAAATAAGATACCTCCCTGGCCCAGCTGCTGGCAGTCAGGGGGTTCGATCCCCGGTCAGGGCCCCTGCCCAGGCTGCGGGCTCCATCCCCGGGGAGGGGCGAGCAGGAGGCAGCCGATCCGTGATTCTCTCTCCTCACGGATGTTTCTGCCTGCTCCCCCACCCCCGCCTCTTCTCTCTGAAATGAATACAAACACGTTTAAAATAAAACTGAAAAAAAAACACACACCCAGATCCGTGTTCTTTCAGTCCAGCCTGTGCCCCTGGAGCTGAAAGATCGGTGTCGGGGTGAGCGATGCGATTGGGAGGCCGCGGCCTGGGCGCCCCCACAGCTGGGAAGGGCGAGGGGGGTCAGGGGTGAGGCGGGGGCTCCGGATGCTTTTCTGGAAGAGGCCCCCCACCCCCCCCCACCCAGGACCGTCTCTGCCCCTTGGCGGTGGCTGCCCCAGCCCAGGGCTCCCGCCGGCTGCCTCCTTTCCTGGGCCAGGAGCTGCTGACCTTGGCCTTGGACCCCTCCCGCTCCCGCTCCTGCTTCCTCTGCCCGTTGCCGAGGTGAGGGAGCCCTGGGGAGTCAGGCAGCCCCTCAGGGTGGGTGGGGAGGTCAGTGAGTGTGGGTGGGGATGCGGGTGTGGGGTGCAGGTGTGAGAGTGGGGGTGCGGGTGTGGGGTGCGCTCTGTGATGGGTCCGCAGCTTGGAAGTGGAGCGTGGGATTTGTACCCAGTGCGCACGGCTTAAGGTCTGCAGGGGGAGGCCCAGGGGCTCTGAGGGAGGAGGTGTCGGGGACCCCAGGTTTTGGGGGTGATGTTCCAGCCTGGCCGCCCAGAATAAATGCCTTCAGGTCCTGGGACGGGATCCCTGGCGTCCAGCTGTGCCCTGGGGGGCGTGGCGGGTCCGTGGCCGCCTGCTGGGCCCCCAGAGTCGGACCCGGTCACTCCCACACGCTTCTCGGGCTGAGTCTGCGTTTGCAAAGCCCGGGCTGTGTGTGTTCTCCCAGGTGGGCGTTCTTTTCACTAAACTGGAGGCCCGGTCACGAAATTCCTGTACTGAGCGGGCGGGGGGGCGGGGGTTGTCCCGCAGCCTGGCCTGCGCCCGCTCGCAGTCCGGGACCCCTTGCTCCTCACCGCCCGCCTGCAGCGGAGGCGGGAGAGGCAGGGGCACGTCCCACTGGGGAGCCAGCCACCACGCACGTGTGCCCTGACCTTCCGTCTGCAGGCCGAGGCTCTGTCCCCTGAGCGGCCCCAGCGAGGGCCATACGGGTTGTTTTAGGCCGATTTTACATAAAGAAGCAGAGCCAGGCCCTGTTTACCGAAGGCGGAGGGAGGGCCTGGCAGGCGGTGGCCGGAGCTCTCTCAGCGGAGGGGGGGACTGTGCATGAGGATTTGGGCAGCGGCAGTGCTGGCGCCGGCTGGCTTTCTGCCGGAGACACTTTCTGCCGTAAACGAGGGCACAGGTTCTTTGCGGGCGGCGGTGGCTTCCCGGCCGGGACGGTGGCATCTCGGTGGCCACCCGGGCGGTCGGCTGGCATCGGCTGCGGTACGCGGGGACACCTGGTGCCTGGCTGGTGAGGCGGGGACGTCGCGGGCATCGGCGGAGAACAGGACGGCCCGGACGGAGGGGGGGACCGGCCTGGGCTGTGGGCAGGGGTGCTGAGGCCGCCGCCGTCCTGCACCCACGTCCTGCACCCACGGTGGGGACCCTGTCGGAGGCCCCTGCTGACGCCTGACTCCGGGGGGCGGCGTTTGGGCGTCGGGAAGCGAGTGGAGCGGTCAGTGGGTCGGGTCGGTCGGCGGCACGGGTGGCTTCGGCCGTTGGGACGGTGTGGTCATTACTCAGCCAGAGGGTGTGACCTGGTCAGGCGGTTCCATGGACGGGAGGGCAGTTTCCGGGGCTGGAGCAGCCACAGCCGCCTGCCCTCAGCACCTCGCCGGGACCGGCGGCCGCAGCCTCAGCCCTGCTGGGTCCTGTCGGGAGGAAGGACGGTGGCAGAATGACAGTGATGTCACGCCTTTTCAGCCGTTTATTGAGCATTAAAAATACTTACAGGGCCCAGCCGGCCTGGCTCAGCGTTGCAGCATGGAGCTAGGAACCAGGAGGTCAGGGTTCGATTCCCGGTCAGGGCACAGGCCCGGGTTGTGGGCTCCGTCCCCCTGTGGGGCGTGCAGGAGGCAGCCGGTCCGTGATTCTCTCTCATCATGGATATTTCTGTCTCTCTCTGAAATGAATAAACATATACAGTGGTACCTCGAGATGTGAGTTTAATTCGTTCCGTCACCTTGAGGCGTGGGAAACTATGAGACGCTCGAGTTGCGGTAAACTGGCGGGTCGTGTGCAGCCGGCCGATCTGCGCGATGACTCCTATCTCAACTGTTGCTCATATTTCAAAGCAAAAATCGCTTGCTCGATCGATGGCTTGTATCTCAGAAATCTCGTAGGTTAGGGCACTCGTATCTCGAGGTGCCACTGTATTTTAGAAGAACATGTACAGAGCCTGGCCGGTGTGGCTCAGCAGTTGAGCGTCGATCCAGGAACCAACAGCTGCAGCTGCACCGCTCAGTGGGACACAACGTTGTCCTTAGCCAGAAAGGGGGCGTGGTTCTCGCCCTGGTGGGGCGCGGGCGGCAGGCAGCCGGCTGCTGTATCTCTCCCTCTTGGAGGAACGATTTAAATAAAGCATCCTTGCGCGAGGATTACAATTTCATTCTTCCGACACAGCGCGTCAGTTTCAGCGCGGGATCTCCTGTGACAGTTTAGACACGTTTTCTGATGGTCAGAATAAACGAAGAGCGATGGAATCCCTGCGATTAGAAATTAACATTTCGGTCCCGCAATTACAGCAGTTGAACTTTAACCTCCCGTTGTAATTAAAGAAATTAAAACCCGGTAACTATGGTTTTCCCTGAACTAAACCACGTCAGGGCCTAATGCTTTAGAAACGGACTCACACAGTTTACCTGTGGTTTCTTTCTCTCTCTCTCTCCCTCCCTCCTCCCCCCCCATGGGAGTTAATGACTTAATTTGGGATTGAACCCACCTGCAACCCAGCCCTGTTGATTTTCTGTTTTTAAATATATATATTTTATTGACTTTTTACAGAGAGGAAAGGAGAGGGATAGAAAAGTCAGAAACATCGATGAGAGAGACATTGATCAGCTGCTTCCTGCACGCCCCACACTGGGGATGTGCCCACCACCAAGGTCCATGCCCTTGACTGGAATCGAACCCGGGACCCTTCAGTCCACAGGCTGCAGCCACTCCTCACGGACAGCCTCCGAGTCCCGTCTTCTTAACATTGATTTGAGAGGGTGGGGGGGGGGGAAGAGATTTGTGTTCTTCTCATTAATGCATTCGGACGTTGGTCCCTGCGTGTGCCCCGCCTGGGGATGGAACTGCCGCCGTGGCCAGTGGGGGCCACTGCCCCCCTCGCTCATGCCCCTTCCCTGGAGCCGTCTCAGCGGCTCCAGTCACCCTGGGCCTGGGACCTCATGTTTCTTTCACTTAAAAAAAAAATTATATATATATGTATATATATATATATATATACACACATATATATACATATATACGTATATATATATATTTGAATATATCTTATTGAAGGAAGAGGGATAGAGAGTTAGAAACATCGATGAGAGAGAGACATCGATCAGCCGCCTCCTGCACGCCCCCCACTGGGGATGTGCCCACCACCAAGGTACGTACCCTTGACCGGAATCAAACCTGGGACCTTTCAGTCCGAAGGTCGACACTATCCACTGAACCACACCGGTCAGGACTTAAAACATATTTTTAAATTGATTTCCGAGAGGAAGGGAGCGGGAGGGAGAAACATTGTGATGAGAATCATGGATCCGATGCCTCCTGCACGCCCCCCACCCTGGGGATGGAGCCCACAACCTGGGCCTGGGCCCTGATCCAGAATTGAACCCTGACTTCTTGGTTCATAGGTCGAAGCTCACCACTGAGCCACACTGGCAGGCCAAGCGTCGGGCCTTGAGGTTCGGGGAGACATGCTGCCATGGGGGTGGAGCCGGGAGCGGCACCCTCGGGCGGGCGGCGCGGCTGCCGTGGACTCGGAGCCAGGGGAGTCCTGTGTCTTGTCCCCGGTGGTCGGGGGGAAGTGGGGGAGCTGTTCTTGAACCCCGACCTTTGCTGGGAGAGACGCCCCGCTCTGTGTGCCGGCCGGGCCTGCAGGGGCAGAGAGGACAGAAGCGCCCTCTGCACACACCGGCCGGCCGGCTGCTCCCAGTTCTTGGCTCTGACATGAGGGTGGCGGGTGCGGTCCTGGCGGCGGCTGGCGGTGGGCAGCTGCCCGCTCAGTGCGGTGCCTCGTCTGGGCCCCCACCTGCTGCCAGCTCGGCCGCCCACAGTCCCCGGATGTGGGTCTGCTCCTGGGAGCCTCCCCCACCCCCACACAGTGCCTCTCCCCACACTCACCGGCTCCCCCTCCCGCCTCGGCACAAACATGGCTGTCCCCACGGCCCGCAGGGTCGCTGGAGAGTGAGGGGCAGGGGCTGGGGGCTGGCTGGGCAGTCAGGTCCCAGCCTCAGTTTTCCGGTCTGTGAAATGGAGCCGCGAGGTTGGGGAGGTGGAGAGCCCAGAGCCCAGAGCCTCCCTGCGTGGGGTCGGCTCGGAGGACGGCGGCCACGCCCCTCCCTCTCGGCTGTGAGCACCTGGAGGTTAAATTCCCCTCCTTGCTCTCCTCCCGTTTCCCAGGGCGGAGGGACGCACCTGTGTGTCTCTCTGGTGGGCCTGGCGGAGGCCGTGCGCGGGGGGTGGGATGAAACGCTGCCCCTGTGCCTCCCCGTGGGTGAAGGGCTGCCGGTGTGAATACCGGGCTCTCACCCGCCTCACGGGGCACCGGGACGTCAGACCCCCGTGTGGGGCGCCATGCAGACTGGGTTCTGACTGGGGCAGCGGCGGGTGGTCTCGCCCGGGGCGGGGGTGCATCTGAAGGAGGATGGAGGCTGGGTCAGAGGTTAACCCTGCAGACGGGACCGCCACCAGGAGGGTGTGGACAGGGATGGGCCGTGGGGGCTCCCCTGAAGGGTTGGCTTTGGTGACTGCGAGGTCCCTCCTACGTCCTCAGTTCTGTGACGATGGCGGGGGGAGGGGGACGAGCAAAAACTCAGGCAGCTTATCCTCGTGAAAACAGCTTCACGAGAAACGTTAGGCCTAGACGGGTGTGGCCCAGTGGATAGAGCGTCGGCCTGCGGACTGAAAGGTCCTGGGTTCGATTCTGGTCAGGGGCATGTGCCTTGGTTGTGGGCACATCCCCAGTGGGGGGTGTGCAGGAGGCGGCTGATCGATGTCTCTCTCTCATCGATGTTTCTAACTCTCTATCCCTCTCCCTTCCTCCCTGTAAAAATATAAATAAAATATATTTAAAATAAATAAAAGAAACGTTAAAAAATTGAACTTAAGCAGAAAAGGAAAGGCCGTAACCAGAAAAAAGAAATGAGAAGCCCACACCCTACCTAATAAAGAGGGAATATGCCAGTTGACTGCCTCATCCTGAAAGATGGCAACACTCACACCAATGAGGAGGGAATATGCTAATTGACCATCACACCCTCACAAAGATGGTGGCACCCACAGCCAATAAGGAGGGAATATGCTAGTTGACTGCCCCACCCTCAAAGCTGGCTGCACTCACAGCCAATAAGGAGGGAATATGTTAATTGACTGCCACACCCCCAAAGATGGCTGTACCCACATCCACAAGGTGTCAGTACCCAGTGCCCTCAGCCCCACCAGGACACCTGCCTCCAGAGTCCCCCGTCCCCTCAGCCCCACCAGGGCTCCTGCCTCCAGAGTCCCCCAGTCCCCTCAGCCCCCAGCCCCCCAGAGCCGGACGAGGCTCAGGGACCCAGGGCCGCCTGAGGCTTGGCTGCCGGCAGTGGCAGCAGCAGAGGGGTGATGGGGCATCGCCTTCCCCTGATGGCCGGGTCACCTCCCTCCTGAGGGCTCCCGGACTGTGAGGAGGGGGCAGGCTGGGCTGAGGGAACTGCCCCCCACCCCTGAGTCTCTAGTCCAGTGGTTCTCAACCTGTGGGTCTCAACTCCTTTGGGGGTCGAACGACCCTTTCCCAGGGGTCGCCTCAGACCCTCGGAAAATGCAGATATTGGCATCACGATGCATCACAGCAGCAACATTTCATGGTTGGGGGTCACCACCCCATGAGGAGCTGCATGCCAGGGTCGTGGCCTTAGGAAGGTTGAGAACCACTGCTCTAGTCCTACATGATAAAAGGCTAATATGCAAATGTCCTCTAGACTGGGAGTTTGACCAGGGGCCGGGGCCCGCCTTCCAACCTCCTGTGTCCCCTCTCCCCGGCTGGCCCGGCCTGATCGGCCCCCATGTAGGCGGGCCGCCGGACCCCACCCGAACAGGAGTCCGTGCGCCAGGCCGCTGGTGTTTCATCCGCACAGAGACTCGGACGTCTGACGGCTGCCACGAAGGCCCCGGGAACGGTCTCAGGCTCCACGGAAATGCAGGCATCGGAAGACACACAGCACATCATCTAAAGGCCGACACCAGCCACACAGCACACGGAGAAAACCCTCCTCCTCCTCCTCCTCCTCCCCCTCGAGCGTATCTGAGGGTACGCCCCGCCCCCCCTGGGCAAACTCCCAGTCGAGGGGACATTTGCATATTAGCCTTTTCTCATATAGGACTAGAGACTCAGAGCGTATCTGAGGGCAAAGCCTGATCCACTAAGACGGGCTGTGGGTGAAGAATCACACGCATAACTGGTAACCACACACGGGGAGCCTGCAAAGCAGAGAGCGAGAGCGAGAGACCCAAACAGGCAGGAACGGAGGCCGGCGAATCGCAGGGAGGAGACCAGGCGAAGAGAGAGCCGGGAGGACTGTAAAACCGCCAAGAGCAATTAACCGTGGAAACCAGGGCATGCCTGTCGGCAGTGACCGTAAACGCCCGCCTGCGGTTAAATGTGCAGTAAAAAGACGGGGGGCCGGGGGGGGGGCTGTGAGGTCAGGGACAGACCTGCTCTGCTGCTCACAGAGACGCCCTTCCCCGTGCCGGATGCACAGCCCCGCAGTGAAGGGAGCGGGGACAGGCCGCGCCAGGGGAAGGGGGAGGAAGCGGGCAGCCATGCTGACACCCGGCAGAGGGACTTTACCACGGAACCTAAACAGTGACGAAGAAACCTGAGACCGGTGTGACTCAGTGGATAGAGCGTCAGCCTGCGGACTGAAGGGTCCCAGGTTCAATTCTGGTCAAGGGCATGTGCCTTGGTGGTGGGCACATCCCCAGTGGGGGGCGTGCAGGAGGCAGCTGATCGATGTCTCTCTCTCATCGATGTTTCTGACTTTTTATCCCTCTCTTTTCCTCTCTGTGAAAAATCAATAATAAAAAAATATATATATATATAAAAATAAACAGTGACAAAGAAGGATGTGATTACCAGGGGCCGGAGGAGGAGAGGGCGCACGGCCGTCAGCACCTCTGCACCCAGCGTCGGAGCCCCTGAGTGTTTAAAGCTCGTCCTCATGGGCAGAGAGGGAGCGTCCATAGTCGGGGCTTTCATGCCCCACGCACATCAGCGCATGGATTGCTGAGACAGAAATGAACCAGGGAATAAGGGCCTTGAATGTCGCGTGAGTGGTTCTCAACCTTCCTAACGCCGCGACCCTTGAATACAGTTCCCCAACCATAAAACTATTTAAAAAAAAACATTTTATTGATTTTTCACAGAGAGGAAGGGAGAGGGATAGAGAGTCAGAAACATCGATGAGAGAGAGACATTGATCAGCCGCCTTCTGCACGCCCTCCACTGGGGATGTGCCCGCCACCAAGATACATGCCCTTGACTGGAATCAGACCCGGGACCTTTCAGTCCGCAGGCCGACGCTCTATCCACTGAGCCACACCGGTTTTGGCCATAAAACTATTTTTGTTGCTACTTCATCACTGTCATTTTGCTGCTGTTATGAATCGTAACGTAAATATCTGTGTTTTCCCGAGTCTGTGTACGTGTGTGTGTGTGTGTGTGTGTGTGTGTGTGTGTGAGCCCCGGGGTCGTGGCTGCGCTGGAGGGAGCGGGGTTCGTTCAGAAGCCCGAGCGCGGCTGGATTCCCTCTGATTGTCCACGAGCACCGCCCGCCACCCATTCATCCTGAGGCCGCCCGCCCTCGCCAGCACTGCCCTGCGTGTGAGCACCGTAGGTCTCTTTAGGAAGAGAGGTTCCATGAATGAAACGGAGAAATCAAAAGCAAGGAGAAAAAAGCCTCATCCCGGACACATCCTGCTCCAACAGCGACTACTCCGCAGCGGTTCTCAACTTTTTTTTATTGCTGTGACCTTTTAAGACAGCTCCTCATGGGGTGGTGGCCCCCAATCTTAACATTATTTTCGTTGCTACTTCATCACGGTCATTTTGCTCCTGTGAATGAATCATCATGTAAATCTCTGTTTTCCGATGGTCTTGGGCGACCTTGCTAGCAGTTTTCAACCTGTGGGTCGTGACCCACAAGCTGAGAACTGCTGCCGTAGAGCCTGAGACCATCAGAAAACACAGATATTTACATTACAATTTATTAACAGTAGCAAAATGACAGCTATGAAGAAGCCACGGAAATAATGTTAAGATTGGGGGTCACCACCATATGAGGAGCTGTATTAAAAGGTCACAGCAATAAAAAAAGGTTGAGAACTGCTGCTAGAGGTTCTGTGTTTAATGCATGCGTGTGTGTGTGTGTGTGTTTATAAGAACAGCGACTAGAGGTTCTGTGTTTAATGCGTGCGTGTGTGTGTGTGTGTGTGTGTGTGTGTGTTTATAACATGACAACGGCTGCCATTCAAGGCCACAGCAGTTCAGGGGCGTTAGGTGCACACACGGGGGTCTCCGTGCCCCCCAGGTCTCCGGAACTTTCTCACCTTCCCTCACTCGCTGACCTCGATGTGCCGGGGCCCCTCGCCCTGGCTGCCGCCCTCCCACGTCCTGCCTGGGGCCTGGCGTTGGGACCTGTGCCGGGAGTCCTGTCGGGTCTGCCGTCCAATCCAGCAGCAGCCGGGCCAGGACTCCTTCCTTCCTGCTGCACTGCACCCTCTGTCCACGGGCACCTTGTCTGTCCATCCACCGCCGGTGGCACGGGGTTGTCGGCTGCTGTGCGTGACGCTGCTGTGGTCCCGGGTGTGCCAGTGTCTGTCTGGGCCCCTGGTTTCATTTTTGTGTGTGATGTGCCCAGAAGCGGAATTGCTGGATCCTATCATAACTCTGAGTTCATTTTCTTAAAATGTTTCTATTTTAAAAAAAGGTCTTTTTTGCCGAGACCGGTGTGGCTCAGTGGACGGAGCGTCGGCCTGCAGACTGAAAGGTCCCGGGTTCGATTCTGGTCAAGGGCATGGACCTTGGTTGTGGGCACATCTCCAGTGGGGGGCGTGCAGGAGGTGGCTGATCGATGTCTCTCTCTCATCGATGTTTCTGACTTTCTTTCTCTCTCCCTTCCTCTCTGTAAAAAAAAAATAAAAAAAAATATATATATAATTTAAAAAAAGGTCTTTTTTTAAAAATTGATTTTCAGAGAGGAAGGAGGAGAGAGAGAGAGAGAGAGAGAGAGAGACAGCCATCCACGATGAGAGGGAATCATGGATCGGCTGCCTCCTGCAGGCCCAGTCAGGGATGGAGCCCGCACCCCGGGCCTGTGCCCCTGACCGGGGATCGAACCACCGACGTTTTGGTGCTGCAGCCACCGCGGCTGGGCCGGGTTCAGCCTTAAAGCACCTGCCCCTGCTTCCTCGGAGGCTGCGCTCTCAGCCCCCAGCGTGCGGCTCTGCCTGTCTTGCCTGGGCTGCTGGTCCCGGGTTCGGGCACAGCCGTCCTCCCGGGGCGAAGTGCTGGCCGCTGACCGGCGTTTCCCCGATGACCCCGTGTGGGGCGTCTTCCTGGGCCGTGGTGAGTGCTTTGCAGACGGGCTGGCCGCTCCTGCGTGGCCATCGTTCCGAGCCGCCCGCCGGGGACGGGGGTGGAATGCCCACCGGGCAGAGGGCTTCTGGGAAGCCGGGTGGGGTCCGGCCGCCCCCTGCGGGCAGTGCCAGGCGGAGCGCCGGCGGAGACCCTCCCGAGGGCGAGGGCAGGTCCTGGCGCGGCTCCTTCGGGCCCGGGCGCCTTCGTGAGCCGCCGGAGGGGAGGGCTGGGGACGGGGACCTTCCGGGAGGGGGTTCAGGGCGGCGCCAGCCTGGCTGCTGGGAAAGGGGTGTTTGTGGGGGGCACCCCGCTCCCCCAAGGCCGGCGTCACCTTCCCTTCCTTCTCCCGGAACCCAGAGCGGGTTTTCATAGAAACAGGTTACCGGGGAGACTGTTTCCTGGGTTACCCAGCGCGGGAGCCACATGGCGATGCACCGGAGCCGGAGGCGGGAGGGAGGCCAGATGGACGAGCTGGGCCTGGCCTCGCCGGTGCCTTCATGTGAGCGCTGCCCCGGCCACACCGGCCGCGTGTCCTCCCGCCGCGGGGACCAGGCCCGAGCGAGCGAGCGCACGGCTGAGAGAGAAGTGCCCTCGCCAGGTGCATCACCTTCTGCCGGCACAGGCCTGGTGCCTCACATCCCTGGCTCCTTCCCTCCCCTTCTGTGGGGACGTCCAGAGTCAGCGCCGGCTCCGAACCACGGTTATCTGCACCTCCTTCCCCTGCCAGGATCAGGGAGAGCGAGCCTCCCTCTTCTGGCCCGTCTGTGCTGGGTTCCGGCCCTGGCTGCCGTGGATTATAGATTACAGGTTATGGGCCACGGGTTATAGATTATAGATTACAGGTTATGGATCATAGATCATAGATTATAAATTACAGGTTACGGGCCATGGGTCATAGATCATAGATTATAGATTATGGGCCATGGGTTATAGATTATAGATGACAGGCTATGGACCATGGATTATAGATGATGGGTTATGGGCCATGGGTTATAGATTATAGATTACAGGCTATGGGCCATGGATCATGGATCATAGATTATAGATTATGGATCATAGATCATAGATTATAGATTATGGACTATGAGTTATAGGTCACAGACGCACTGTACCTGGCGCAGAGGCAGCCCAGCCAGTGGCCTCCCCCGTCATCACCTCCTGGTTCGCACGTCCTCCCCCCGCTCTGCTCACGGCCGGGGTCTCCGCGATGCCTGTGTTTGGGGACCTGAGCGTGGATGTGTGGTTTGGCGAAGGACCCGGGAGCCGGGAATTAACCCGCCCGGTGCACAGGCCGCAGGCACCGTGTGTGAGCCCGGCTCCCGGGACGGCATCACCAGCAGGAGGAGGGCGTCCCACCAGCGAGGACACGGCTTTCCGCTCACCGGTGCCGGGGCGCCCGGGCCGACGGTGGCAGTGCCTGCGGCTCCATTAGGGTCACTCGGGGGGTGACGGCCCGGCTTGTGAATCGGGCTTTGCTGTCTGACTCCCGCTCCTGTGGCGGTTTGGGGCATTTCTTACCCGGGCCCCTGTGCACTCTCTGTCTCATTTGCCTCGGGGGACAGACAGGTCCCGCTCCGGACTGCGGGGGCCGGGGCCGATTTGTGTCGCAGCCACCGTCTCCTCTCCCCTCTCCCGCGTTTTCCTCGCAAACCCCGGAGCACAGGCCGGGTCGCCTGTCCCGGCGGCGTGCGCTCTGCAGCCGCTCTCCTCCCCGGGCCGTGCAGGGGGACGGGCACCGGCCGCTGCTGGCTGGGGCGCCCCTGGCCCTCGGGGCCGGTCTGTGGGAAGGGGCGTCTCCCGCCGCTCCCGGTGCGCCCGGTCGGGGCGCTGGCACCGAGGCTGCTCAGGTTTCTGCCGGGCCGGGCTCGGGGCTCCCGGCCGATGACGCCGCGCCCGGGAATCCGACAGGCCTGGCCACGCTCGGCGCGCTGGCACCCCCCCCCCCAATGCCCGCTGTTTCCCGGCGGAAGCTGGAGGCGGGAGGTGGGGCCGTTTCCCGTCCAGGCAGGGATGCCGCTCGGATTGCTCCGGGTCCCGGCCGGCGTGGCTCAGGGGCTGGAGCGTGGCTTTCGGACGGAAGGGTCCCGGGTTCGAGTTCGGTCGAGGGCATGGAGTGTGTATGTTTGTGTATGTGTGTGTATTGGTATGTGTGTGTGTGTATGTGTGTGTGTATCTCTCTGTGTGTGTCTCTGTGTGTGTGTGTGTGTATTGGTATGTGTCTGTGTGTGTCTGTGTGTATGTGTGTGTGTCTCTCTCTGTGTGTATGTGTGTGTGTGTGTGTGTGTGTGTGTGTGTGTGTGACACAGCTCTTCCCTCGCGTTCCGTTGGCTGGAATGAAGCCACACGGTCACAGCCGCTGGGAAGGAGGCGAGGCAGTGCCGCCCAGAGGAGAGGGCGTGGGAGGAGCCTGCAGCTGAGGCACCTGCCCTTGACCGGGATCGAACCCAGGACCTTTTGGTCCACAGGCCGACGCTCTATCCATTGAGCCACACTGGCCAGGACAAATACGTTTTTACTGACTTCAGAGAGGAAGGGAGAGGGAGAGAGGGTAGAAGCATCCGTGATGAGAGGGAATCAGGGATCGGCCGCCTCCTGCACACCCCACGCTGGGGATGGAGCCCGCCCCCCGGGCCTGTGCCCTGATGGGAATCGAACCCTGACCTCCTGGTTCAGAGGTCAATGCCCAGCCCCTGAGCCACCGGCCGGGCCTGTCGGACCTCCCTCTCCCGGTGTCGGTCCCCACCTCATGGCCGAGATGTTGGTGGGATTGGGGGGGACCCAGCCCCTCTTTGGGCCCTGAGGGCTGCATCTGCGCCCCAGGCCTGGGGTCCCGGCCACGCCTGCGCCTCCCCCAGGCCAGGGCTCACCCTCTGCGACGCCCCCTGCCGCTGGGGGTGGGGGCCGCGTCCTCTGAGAGCCGCTGGCCCAGGAGGAGGGTGACCGTGAGACCGCCCGGGGTTTGGCGACATTTCCATTGGGCGTCACGCACCGGGCCTGGCGGCCGTTCGGTCAGAGGGGCGTGAGCACCACACCGGCTGCCTGGGTGACGGCAGCATTCCCGGACCCGGACCCTCGTGGGAGCAGCCCCGGGGGCGACGCGCCTCAGCGGGGAGTCTGGAGTCACGGGGAGTCACGGGCGGCTGGCCTCCGGGAGACTTTCCTGCGGAACCGGACGGACGCGCCGGGCGGGAGACGCCTCCGGGCGGCGGCGGGTGTTTCAGGGAAAGGGGAGCCGCAGGAGCTGCCTTCCCGCTCCCGCGGGGCCGGTGCCCAAACCGCCGCCCTCTCAGTCTGGGCAGCACCCCGGGGCCGCCGTCCGGCCCCAGCCCGGGCGCAGGTTGCGGAGGGGAGGGTGGGGGGCGGGCCGGCCGCTGGCCCGAGCTGCGAGGCCTGGGCTCCTCCCGGGACCATGCGTTTCCTTCCTGTCACCGCGGCGAGGGGACCCGGAGCCCGGTCACCGCCCCCTGCACCCGTCACCGCAACACCAGGCGGTGGTTCGCTGCGTTCCCCTTAGTGGACCGACGACGCGGTTGTTACAATAGCAGCAATAACGACGGTGACGGTGATGACGATAAACCGCTTAAAGCAGCGGTTCTCAACCTGGGGGTCGCACGACCCTTTCCCAGGGGTCGCCTAAGACCCTCGGAAAATGCAGATGTTTACATCACAATGCATCACAGTAGCAACATGTCATGGTTGGAGGTCACCACCCCATGAGGAACTGTATGCAAGGGTCGTGGCCTCAGGAAGGTGGAGAACCGCTGGCTTAAAGGGTCTGGCACGGCCCTCGGTGTGTGCGTGTCCCCCGGGTCCGTCCTCAGGGAACCTGTGAGGCTGGGAGTGTCAGCGACCTGGCCGGGGGGGGGGGGGGGGGGGGGGGGGGGGGGGGGGGGGGGGGGGGGGGAGGAGGGGAAGAGGGGAGCCGATCCCCCGGCTGCACGTCTCGGCTCTCTGCCTCTTTAACACGTTATATTCGCTGGTCTCGGGGGGATGGCTCTGGGTGCAGCCTTGCTCGCTCCCCGGGGCCTGTGGCTGTGCGGGACGGTGGCTTTGCCCCCGCCTGGCTCTCGCTGCCGGGCTCCGCGGGTCCTCGCCCGCCGGCCACTGCCCTGGCTCTGGGCACAAGGCTGCTCTGTTCCCCAGGACACAGCCCCTCAGCACTTCCCGGGCTGCGGCCTCTCAATCCAGAGCCAGAGACGGAGCTTCTTACTGGCTTCAGAGCGGGAGGGAGGAGGGGGCGGGAGCAGGAGAGGAACAGCCATGGCCAGAGAGACTCCCTGGTCGCCGCCTCCCGCACGCCCCCTGCGGGGGACTGAGCCTGCCCGCCGCCCGAGCCTGTGCCCTTGACCGGACCTGAACCCTGACCTCCTGGTTCACAGGTCGAGGCTCCGCCCCTGAGCCACATGGCCGGCTCGACTCCAGGTTTGTTTTTGTTTTGTTTAAAAATATATTTTATTGATGTTTTACAAAGAGGAAAGGAGAGGGATAGAGAGTTAGAAACATCTATGAGAGAGAAACATCGATCAGCCGCCTCCTGCATGCTCCCCACCCCCCGCCACCCAGGGGACGTGCCCGCCACCGATGTATGTGCCCCGACCGGAATCGAACCTGGGACACCCCAGTCCGCAGACCGACGCTCTATCCATTGAGCCACACCAGCCGGCCCGGCTCCAGGTTTTAAGGGGGAGTCCCCCTGGCGGGATTCAGCCCCGGGTGGAGGCCGCCTGCCCGGTGGCTGGCACCTCGCGGCCTTGGTCTGGACACGGGTGCTGTGCGGGGTGCCGCTCGCTGGGGCAGCGGGCTCTCCGAGGGCGGAGCTGGTGGGAGGCGATGATTGGCGTGGTGATCGGCGTGGTGATTGGCATGGTGATTGGCGTGATGATCGGTGTCCCAGGCCGGGAACCGTTCGCCGCCATTGGCACTGGGCTCCAGGTCGGGGAGGGAAGTAGCCGTCCCTCTTGGGCCTGTCTGGGCCCCACTGCTCCCCGCGGGCATCGCAGGCCCGGCCGAGGGTGGGAGGAGGTGCCGGCGGCTGCAGCCTGCGTGCCGGTGAGGAGCCGGCTGCTGAGACCAGGGGTGCGGAGAGGGCGGTGGGGACTGACGTCCGTCCTGCCGGTGAGACCGGTGCCGGCGGCCGGGATTGCGGGGGTGCCGGACACACCTCGCCACGGGCACCTGCTGGCGTTTGGGTTCCGGCCTGTGACTTCGGGGGCTCCGTCGGGCGGTGGCCCTCGCAGGGGGGTGCTGGTTCGGTTCCCTGTCAGGGCCTGGGCCCAGGTTGCGGGCTGGATCCTCGGTGGAGGGGAGGTGTGTGGGGGGGGACGGGGAGAGGGTGTGCAAGAGGCAGCTGATGGTCGTTGTGCCCTCACATCAATGTCTCTCTCTCCCCCCTTCTCTCTCTCAGAACCAGGTTTAAAAAATCTCAGAGAAAACAAACAGCCTTAGGCCGTCTGGCTCAGTGGACCGGGTATCGCCTTGTGGACTGAAGGGTCCCGGGTTCGATTCTGGTCCAGGGCACCGACCTTGGGTGCCGGCCCCTCCCGGCCCTGGTCCTGGTCGGGGTGGGTGCAGGGGCACCGGCCCGGCCGGGCTGCGGAGCCCACGGCGGACAGAGCAGCCTGGACCCGCATCGCTGAGCCCGGGACCCTCCCACTCCCTGCAGCCTTCCTCCCGGGGCCCAAGCAGGCATGGCGTGGGGAGCCCCACCCCCGGAGCTGAGCTGCCGGGCTACCTGGTGAAGCCGCGAGATGACAGCCCGGGGCCGGGCCTCTGGCCGGGCGCCACCGCGGACCTTCCAGCTCTGCTGGGGCGGGTGTGTGTGTGTGTGTGTGTGTGTGTGTGTCTGTCCGTCAAAGGCAGCTCTGTGCGCACAGCCGCCCGCAGAAAGCCGCTTTCACCACTGCTCAGCAGCCAGCGAGGCTGCCCTTCCCCAGAGAGCAAGCGGGTCTGATGGCGGGTGTGTGTGTGAGTGTGTGTGTGTGTGTGTGTGTGTGCGTGCGTGTGTGTGAGTGTGTGTGTGC
>PVJN01039598.1:0-19697 GCA_004026805.1 Lasiurus borealis
ACCCTGGCCGCCTTCTGCTGCACGGGTCTGGGCACAGCCTCCTGGGGACACAGGCACCCTTTCGGGGACTTCTGGAATCTGAATTCCGGCTCTACTGCAAGCGACCTGGGTGGCTTTGAACGAGACATTATAACCACTCGGGGCCTCAGTTTCCTTCTTGGTCAAGTGTGAGGTTAGACCACGTGTTCTCTAAAGCTCTGGGTTCTGTTGCACACTACCTAATCCCACGGGGTCTGAGAACAGAAATGACCTTTTCTATGACAGAGGACAAGACCTTTCAACCCTCCCTGTAGGTCAGAGAGCTGGCGTCCGGTTGCTGATGGTTCCTTTGCAATATCCAAATCCTGTTAGAAACTCTAAACATCAATAGCGCTTTGATGGCCTGTTTGTGTGTCGTTCTGCCAGTTGCTTCATTTTCCTGCAGGGCTGACTGTCTCACAGCGATTTTGCTCGAACGCTGCTCTGCATCATGCAGACATAACACAATATTTTATTATCCCTCTTGGGTAGTTCAGGGTATAATATGGAAATAAATCATGTTGATGGACTTATTTTGGGCTGATAGACCTTATCCTTCTGAAAAGGTTATTCCTCTTGAAGGACCCAAACCTTCCACCCGATTTTTCATTATTAAGAGTTATTTTTATATTTCCTTTATATCCCTGAAATGTGCTTGGAAACTTGCGACTCGTGAAAGGCCCTGCAGAACTGAATGCGGAAGCCCTGAGACAGGAGATATTTGGAGACTCTGAGCCAGTATAATTAGGACAAGTTTGTATGTTAACATTTGATTCAGATTTATAAAAAGTGGCCATAGCATATGCTGCCAAGCACACAAAATCCATGGTAGAGTCCCCGTTTAATTCTGGGTCTCTCCGGGAAGCTAAAACAAGCAGGAAATTCTCACGTTCCATATGTCAGTAAACTAGGATTTTAGAACAGCAATCGTCAAAACGGTGAAACTGCAGAGGCAAGGGTCTGCTGCACACTGCAGAAACCCCCTGCTCCTGGCCGCTGGACTCGTCCAAGCCAGATACGACCGGCATGGGCAGGGTGGCTACCTCAAGAACCAGGAAACTGGCAGTCTTTATTCATGATTATCAGCTGATGATAAAAAATTGGGGACCCTGTCTCTCAGTCATTTTGCTCTTTCAATCTCTAAAAGAACTTCAGGCTGGCAAATGGCGTTATATCAACTTCTCACAGAGAAATAGATAATTTGCTCTGTCCTGGGTCAGGCCACTGGGCTGTGGGAGGTAATATTTTCCGGGGAGGAGAGTGACGGAGCATGAACTCAGTCCCGTGTTTTGTATTCTGTTCTCAGCTCGTGGATAGCTCGGGTGCCCCATCCTCTCCTCTGTGCTTGAGGGAAATTATTCCATTCTTTATCCTGCTCCCTAGCAGGCTCAGGAAGAGACAGACATTGCTACCCCAAAAGCATTTTTATATCTTTGATATAAATATGCAGTATTTCACTTATAAAATGCACATCGTGTTGCTTTCTTATGTAAACAACCCCAGTTGTGGCATTTCTGTCTCCTACACCAATATTGTTAAGTAGACAACTAATTCATTTTATAAACCAGAAACTGTGTGGTGTTGCGATTTGACACTTAGTACCCTGTAACTACCCAAATAAAGGACAAAGTGTGAAGTCAAAGGATCCTCCAGCTGGACAGTAATTCCCAAGCCCTGCACCAAGCAAGGCGGAGCTCTGAGGGTGTCACCTCTGTTTTTCTCCAGCACGGACACACAGGTTTTATTTTAAAATGCAAAATGTAGGGAGAAGTAAGTTTTACCACACAGCCATCTCTGTCAGCTGGTATTATTTTATAAAGTGGAGGTTCAATTAGGTGTTATGATCATCAAGAGAGCGCGCTGTAATGATTTGTCATGTAGACGCGGTAAAAAAATTACCTGTCTGGTTACTTTAACTCATCTTTTGGCTCCCCTCAGTCTCTTAATTCACTGTACCCAGATGTACCGAGAACATTTAGGGTAATAAAAACAAAAACAAAATGGCGTCCTTTTCCCTAAGGAGCTAACAAGCTATTAGGGAAACTGGGACAAACAAAAGAAAATGCTCCTGCAGTGCTGCGCTCTGAGGAGGAGATGGCAGAGTAAGTGGCTGGAGGCGGGGCTTTGCGGAGAGGGCTTCCTGAAGGAGGTGCACCTGCAGGCAGGGGGGGTGGCTTGTCGAAGAGGCATCAATGCATCCACCGATGTGCATGTTTCAAAAACATCAAAGGAGGAGCAGGGTCTTCTTCACCGAAGATTTGCTTATTTTGCAAATGGCAGAGCTGAGAGGGCTCTCATGATTCCCTCCCTCCCCCCTTGGGGATCTAGAAATGAAACTTCTGCCGCTGGAAACAATCTTAAGCTCTTTTTCCAGGAAGACGGCTCTTCTCTCATTTCCAGTGATACTCCTAAGTCTTCTCTTTCAAACACAAATACCTTCATTCTTTTAACTACTCTCCTGTGATGTGGTTTTACATGCTGTCTTCATCTTAAGTGTTCACCTCTGTCAGGCTGTCCATTTAAGGCCCCTCCTAAACCAGGGTGCCCGGAACGGGACAGAGCTCTCCAGGAGCAGTCTGGCAAATGCACAACACCCGGGAGTAGTCCCCTCCCTTGATGGATACCTTATACTTCTCTTACTATGGCCCGGGATGGCACACGCCTTTGGGGCATTCATGTCACACTGCTGACTCATAGTGAAACTGTGGCCAACTAAAACCCATGGCGTCCTTCTGAGTTGCCATGCACTTTTATTACGTCAGATCTTTATTCTGTGCCTAGGCCCAGAGGTTTAACTATAAAGAAATTTATCCCTTTTATAATCATATCGGTAACCCTCTTATCAAAATATTTCAGAGCTGGCATATAGTTTTCCTTCCCAGCAGCTGAGTGTGTGCTTATTTGCTTTGAGGGCATAGCTGGTCTCTTGCTGGGTCACTGGAAGAGGCAGCCAAAGGGTCAACAATACTTGAGTATCTCCTTCCTATTGATAAATTGTCTGCAACTCTGCACAAATCTACATCTTTAGAAAAACTAGGGAGCCTTCACTTGCCTTATTATAAAACAGGAGCAAATGGGAATGGTTATTTACTTCCCAAGGATACACAACAATGATGCCTACAAAACTCGAAGTAGAAGTTACTCAGAGGCAGTATATATGAGAGGAAGAAATTTTTATTTCAAGCTCTTGGCAGCCTTCAGAAGATTTTATCTTCCTTATCACTTCATGATACAGTAAATAACATTCATTTTTGCAACCGGTTTAAAGTTATAATTAATTGACTTACCTGATTTGGGGTTGCAGTAATATCATGTGATATCAGTATAATTTCAGTGGACAGTTTTTTGTAATTTGTGTAAACACCGTAAGGTGTATCTGTTTTATTGCAAGACTCTGTTTAAAGTTATTCTATTCTCTCCATTCCTTTCCCTACCCCCACCCTCAACCTTAGCCTCTTCCATTAGTAAAACAAGGGCTACGAAGACCTTAAAGTTTAGGTTCTCATCCGACTTTTGGAAGCCTCTAGAAGTCTTGCCAAACTAGCTTAGCAGCTCATAGGTCTTCATTTCTGGCCAACGCAGAGAATTCACAGGAAACTTGTATAATATTTATAATTTTAAGCTAATAGGTCACATTTCAGAACACATGCCTGTGAGCAGTTTCATTTATTATAGAAAGGTACAGGGAACATCCAGGTTTTCTAATCTGCCATTCTAATGCAAATTTTAAGGTGGTCATGATCGTGACCTTGAAAGTATTAAGATTCAGAACCCCTCTCCACCTCTCCCCAGAGATTTTGTTAAGGGTCTTACTATTCGGTGTGAAATCTGGGGTTCGGTAACATGGATACCACCTGGGAGCTAGTTATAAATGAGGATCCCAGACCCTGCCTCTAACCTGCCAAATCAGAATCTTAACTTTAAAAAGATTCCCCTGGTAATTCTTACGCATGATAAAATCTGAGGATTGACCTAGGGTGAAGGGATTCCATCCCACTTTACCCATTATCTACATGGTGGTGTGATACAAAACTTACAAAATGCCATTTGGTGCTTACTAAGAGTTTAGAATTGTTAACGTTTTACCAGATTTAAATATTCTGTGTCCATCCAGCTTATATACACCCAGCTATTTCTCAAATATATAACTGGCTTGAAAATACTCCTATCTTTGTGTGTTTTATAGAGCAGAAGCTGCCAACAGAGGGTGATTTTGACAACCCTTCCCCAGCCCCAGGGATATTTCTCAATGCCTGCAGACATTTCTGGTTGCCACAATTTGGGGGGGGGGGGAGGAGGGGTGTGTCACTGGCACCTGGTGGGTAGAGGCCAGGAATACTACTAAGGATCCTATCATGCACTGGACAGTCCCCACAACAAAGACCTAACCAGCCCAGTATGTCCATGGTAATGAGGCTGAGAGACCCTGTGATACAGGTGTACGGTCTGTGGAGGAAGAGTCAGGTGTGCAGTCATGCATTAACGGAATGCCGTAGGGAAATGGAGCCATGGGCCACGTCATGGGATGGCCAGGCAGAGAGCAAATAGATTGATTGACAGCTGCCTGAGCGATGATGGTGGGGGCTTGGGAGGAAGGGAGTGGAAAATCCAGCCAAAGGTGAGAGGAGACGTCAGGACAGATAGGAAGTAACCAGTGCGCACAAAGACAGTCAGCTCTAAGTAACAGGCAGTCTGCTCTAAATAACAGGCTGAGCTCAGAGGCACAAAGACAGTCGGCTCTCAGTAACAGGCGAGGCTCAGAGGCTGCACACAGGCGGTGTGGGCTGGAGAGACACGGGCTCCTAGCGGGGATTCTAGGTCTGATCGCCAAATCATGTGAGACCTGGAGGACAGGAAAGGATTTCAAGTGTTTGCAGAGGAGTACAGGGCGGGTTTCAAATGCAGGAAGGTGTGGACTTGGAGCAAGGCAGAGGCCCACTTGCTAAAACTGGGACACCCAGAGCCGGCCAGCAGCAGGGGGTGAGCTTTCAGCTAGACTAGAGCGAGCGTCTTAATCCCTCCCAGCGAGAAGCGCCGCGTGTTGTGTTTGCAGTGCGGTTCCTCGCAGGAAGAGGTCAGGCACTTCCAGCTCTGGAGACGGGAGGGCGAGAAGCAGTCTGGGCGCCGACACCGCTGCTGACAAATCTCAGGATAAGGGCTGGAACAGAACTTGAGAGTCTCTTCAGGTTATTTCCCCCCCTGCAGGGCACCTAAATCATTTTGGAAGGATTATCTACTCTTTAAGTGTAAAATTTCCAGAGAGAGATTTGTTAAGGATGTGTGTTGAGGCCTAATCCAATCTAAACCAAGACTTCTGCATTCCTGACCCGGAATCCCCGTACCGGGACGTAATGTAGTTGACTCTCTTTTAACCTGCCCCGCACACAGCGTGCTTTCTCACACTCAGTGACGGTAGGTAACACAAACTGCCACCACAGCTGCCAGGCCCGGGCTCTGGGCTGAAGAATCTCAGTTCCATTCACGTGTCACCTTGAGTCTCTGCGTAACCTTCATCCCTTCGTAATTCTCCACGCGCTCTCCAAGTTTTGTCTGCCTATGATCGTCACCACCAAAACATATTTCTTAAATACATGCTGTGTGTAGACAGCCCTTTGACCTAGGAAAGCAAAGAAGGGAAAATACAAAAGGATATACATGGTTTGATTGGTTTTTATTAGTCTTTCTCTCTCCCAGGAGTTGTCCGTCTTTGCCAGATTCATACACTTGTGGGAGCAGCAGTCTTTAGGCTAAGTTCCACTGGGATATTCTGATTGTCCTTGCAGATACTCTCACTGTGGCCCTCACCTAAGGACAATAGAGTTCACTGTCATATGAAGTAGCTCCAATGTGAATTTAGCTCTCCATAAAAAAGATACAGTGGTACCTCGAGATATGAGTGCCCTAACATACGAGATTTTTCAGATATGAGCCGTTGAGCGAGCGATTTTTGCTTTGAAATACGAGCAACGTTTGAGATAGGAGTAATCTTGCGGATGGGCTGGTTGCACAAGACCCACCAGTTTACCTCCACTCGAGCGTCTCATAGTTTCCCACGCCTCAAGGTTACAGAACAAATTAAACTCGTATCTCGAGGTACCACTGTAAATGCATTTGCTTAGTTCCAGAGAAGATATTATACTGCCATGTGACTTTTGTGTCAAATGAGTTGCAAAACCAAGTTCTTTCCCACAAAAAGGGATTTATTCAACAGAATTCATTCCCTTTGTTGCAAATGGATTAATTCCATTCCACATCATGTCTCTAAGTAGAAACGTAAACTGATTTGCAGCAGGCTAACAGGATATGTTGACGCATCCAAGTCAGGAAGATTACGCCAACCAGATTACAACCATCATGGCGGGCCAGTTGTTTTAGTTCCTATAAAGTCGTTGCAAAAGCACAGCCCTTCAGTATGTGGGCTGGGGACAGCTTATCAAAGTTACAGGAGATTGGGGATGCGGCCGAATGAGAAATCGCACAGATGTGCAAAATGAGGTGAGTGCTCTGCCTTTTCCTGGGGCCGGAACCACTCATCCACAGCTCAGTGTTACAAAAGAACATTCATGCTGTCTCATGCCCATGTTCTATACTGTCTTATACCCATGTTCTATACTGTCTCATACCCATGTTCTATACTGTCTTATACCCATGTTCTATACTGTCTCATGCCCGTGTTCTATACGGTCTCATACCCATGTTCTATACTGTCTCATACCCATGTTCTATACTGTCTCATACCCATGTTCTATACTGTCTCATGCCCGTGTTCTATACTGTCTCATACCCATGTTCTATACTGTCTCATACCCGTGTTCTATACTGTCTCATGCCCATGTTCTATACTGTCTCATGCCCATGTTCTATACTGTCTCATACCCATGTTCTATACTGTCTCATACCCATGTTCAATACTGTCTCATGCCCATGTTCTATACTGTCTCATACCCATGTTCTAAAAGCCACCATGTCAGATTTCCGAGTGTGTTTCACATGGCACTGTTCAAGATATGCCCCGACCCCCGCTTGTGGTTAAGCAGGTACTGGCTGTGGCTCATGGTGTGCTTAGCACCACCTGGTACTGGGCCTCCGCCCTCCACTCACTCCGCCCTCCACTCTCTGCTCCACGTGTCTTTTCTGCCTCGCTCTCCATCCCCACAGACACCCTCTCTTCAGCTGCCCGCGGCTTTCCGTCTCCATCTATCTTGGGAGCCTCCCTTTCATTTCTCCTGAATTGCTGGCTTTATTCCGGCTTTCGCTTCTAACACAAGAAGGCTGCTCATGGAAATTTTTCTGATTTCCATAGCTAGTAGTTTCTGTAACTAGTAGTTACTTTCAAAGGAAAGAGCTTGTGGAGAGAAAGCAGCTGGGTGATGCATTAAAATTCAGCCAGACTGAGTAGCACGGTTGAAAAAGAAAATTGGAGAATTCGAGGCACTGACCCCTCCATGGGCAAGCTGGAGGCCTGCAACATTCCTTTCAGCCAAAACACGCTCGCTCCCCTGAGAACACATGCTCTGTTCTGAGGATCATGCCTTGATCCTTGCTTGAGCCCCCCATGCCTCCCTCAGTCACCTTTCAAAATCCCAGCAACCGTCAAGGGCAAACCCCCAAACTTCCCCTCTCCCCAGCTCTTCCCCA
Source organism: Lasiurus borealis (assembly GCA_004026805.1). NCBI lineage: Eukaryota > Metazoa > Chordata > Mammalia > Chiroptera > Vespertilionidae > Lasiurus > Lasiurus borealis. Next base: position 7,657 of record PVJN01039598.1, read on the forward strand.
GACAGAATTCATCTTTCCTCCCGGCACTCATGTCAGCCGGTGGTAGAATTATTTATGTGCGTATTGATCTCCCTGACTGCCTCTGACCTGCTGAAGGGCATCTCTGCCAGGCCCTCTCCTCCCTCCGTGAGTAACTGCTAAAGTGGAGTGGCCAGAGGGTAAAGGAGGAAACTCCAAGGACCAGAAACGTGCACAGAAAGGTCTTCTTCCCAGAGGCTGGCCTCAGATGTGGAAATGTCCGTGGATGCGCAGCCTCCGGGAAGGAAGACCCCTCTGAAATGGAGCAGGGCCTAGTCAGTAGACTCATAAAAACCCCATGAGTGGTGGGCAGAGGGAAGCTTCTATTTCTTCTTTGCTTTTCTGTACCTTTAAAATGGTCATGCCCTAACCGGTTTGGCTCAGTGGAAAAAGCGTTAGTCTATGGACTGAAAGGTCCCAGGTTCGATTCCAGTCAAGAGCATGTACCTTGGTTGTGGTCACATTTCCAGTAGAAGGTGTGCAAGAGGCAGCTGATCAGTGTTTCTCTCTCATCGATGTTTCTCTCTATCCCTCTCTCTTCCTCTCTGTAAAAATATCAATAACATATATATATTAAAATGGGTCATAAAAAGACCCCATCCTATTTAAAATCAGTGAGCTGAGTAACTTGCACTCTAACTTGATTTTCAGCCTAAAAGTTTCTCTGTAGTTTAAATCACAAAAGTCATCCTTTGCTTCCCAGCTTAATTGTATTTATCTACTGGCTGTGGTACCCCTTGAACTGGTTAGTTCTTTCACACAATGCAGGTTACGCTGCACCTTTGTTGAAAGGAACTCTTTGTGCGGGGCATGGGCTCTTAAAGGATAAAAAGTTCCACTAATGAGCACATTTTTAAAAATCCTTCAGCTGATTTAATATTTTAATACCTTATCTCTGGCAGAGCAATCGTCATTTTTAGGAATCATCTATGAGCCAGTGAACCATTTAACTATTGCCAAGTACATAATAAGTGCTCAGTAAATAATTCTTTAAAATAAATTAGAATGATATGCACTCCTGAATGAAAGACACCTTGAGTCCTTTAAAGCAGAACGCAGTGGGTGTAGTTTCCAATGGCTGTTCTTTACGTCCATTAGAAATTACAGAAAAGTGGGAAATTGGGTGGGGAGCTCAGACACTGTTGCGGAAACTGCATGGATGATTAGCAGGTTGTAATTTTGTTTATAGTGACTGGACACACAGTGATTGGAGGGGTTCATTGTCATCCTGGATTAAAGCTGTGTTGTTACTATAATAGAAGATTGGCCCAGAGCCCTCCTCCAGTGCCAGACTCTCTAGCACCGCTTCTGTTCTTCCATCAACCGCCCAGGGTCCCCCGCCCCCCAAAACTCTGTGGGATGCAGTCCTGGCACAGACCCCTGTCCTCAGACTCCAGCCAAATTCGCTACAGCTCACTTTCTCCCCTGCACCTGCCGGATGCTTCTTGTTCTCAGACATTACACCCTGAGATTGGGGCTTTCGGTGAGTTAAAAAGAGAAATATAGAATTACCTGGCTCTATCCGTGTTTTAAGTATTCTTGTAGGCTGAAATGAGAGCTCTGTACAAAACCATTGAATTCTTTCTTAAGATATGCTAATTTTCTCTCTCTTTGATTGAACTGTTGACCTTCCAGATATACGACTAGTTATTACCTCAAATATGTTTGGAACTATTCTCACCCTAACCATTCAAAAATGTAATTAGCATGAAGACATTATTGTCGGAGCACATCACCTTGGGCTAGGATCTTATTAGATAGCACAAATTGCGCGGAATTAAGCATGCTCCAGTGCTTAAAAAAAATTTTTTTTTTTCAGAAAAATTGTCGGCGTTGGAAGAAAACTTAAAATTAACGCTTTTGTGAGCCCCCTCTTGCTCGTACGTTTGATTTGTATGAGAATCCAAACGTAGAGAGGTTTGTGGTTCTTCTGTTTGAAAAATGAAAGCAACTCTGTTTTCTCAGAACTCAGCCTTTACGATGGGGCTGCTGTCACGGTTCTGGGTCAACCAAAACCAAAATCGTACATTCTAGAGCTCCAGCTTTATGCATAGCATTTTAAGACCTCACCCCACTTATCCTCACAACAGCAGCCGCAATAGAGAATGACTGTTCTCTGAGAGATAATAACAAGCCGGGGAAACTGAGGCCCGGGGAAGTGCGATCACTCGGGTCACCCCGCCCCTCCTTGCATATTCCCCGTCTCTCCCACCGTGGAAGGCGCTCTTTGTTTTCTGAATTGAAAACCGTGTGGGCTGCCTGCTCCATTATTTCCGCACGGGCTCCTGAGTTTGGGGCTAATCCCAACTGTTATGAAACCTAATGTGAATAATAACGAAGCTCCTTGTTCCTGGGATCACAGAGTGACCCTTTCTAGTTCTTTCCGGGGCACTTTGGAGGCCCTCGTGGGGCCCTAAAGGAGGGGAGCTTTCAGGAGCACCCTTGCCTGATCCTGTCATTCACCTCATTTGTGAGTCTGTAATGCACAGAGATGTGTCACATGAACAATAATTTCTCATTATTGTACTCACATTTTTCCCTAATTGCAAAAGTATATCTGACCTGAATTTATTCCTGTCGTATCTGTGTGCGCAAGCAGAGTCGTTTGTCTTTACAATATATTAATAATGTATTAATTAGCTTCCCAGTGCTGCCCAAACAAGGAACAGAGAGATTTATCTAAATCATGAAACACTTTGTTAATTTTAGTTTAAGGGCAGTCTCAGCGTTAGGCGGTGTGGCGAAATGTAGGCCTGTTTTTGAGCGATGATAACAGAAAATACTGCTCCATTAACAAAACATTTGTTTTCACACCTACTGTGCACCAACTCTGAGAGGCAAAAAAGAGGCGAAGACAAATAAATTGGCTAATTTTTGTTGTATAGTCACAGTTAAAAGGCAATCAAGGGCAAGGTAATATGTGTTTTGATTTAGTGTCAAATTAGCTTACAGACATCAGATGGAATCATATGACATTGACAACATCTGACAGTTTTTTACCAAAAGAAGTGGCAATTTTATGACTCAACCCAATATTGAGATACCCTTGTCATGCTGTACCAGCTCCTACAACGTTACACTGTTCATTTTCTTTCTATTCTTTAAATGAAATGATTCGTTTCGAGTTGAAGCTGTCATGATTAGGCAATCAATAGCAGGTGAATACAGGTCAGAGTTTTCATACTTCTCTTTGTGGACTCACAAGAAATCTATATTTTGTAGGTTTACTTTTGCTTATTTGACATAGAGTCACACATGAGCCTGCTACCGGTTCCTCGCGTGTGATATTCCCCAACTCCGTTCCCCGTGCCATTTCCTTAGTGACTTCCATGCAGACTGGCATCGCTCTCCCCTTTGTTTCCACAGAGATGTGTGCTGGTAGAACACTCGTTTATTTAGAAGATGACATCTAACATCCGGGCTGCCAGTCAGGTCACTGAGAAATCAGAACAGCTCACTCTATGTACATTCCACTAAGTACGTTTTTCTAGTTCCATCCACGTTTAACAAATATTTACCAGGCGCCTGTTTTGCACGAGCCGTGGAGTCAGTCCTGGGCCGAATATGAAGTTGTATAAACCAAAATGTATGTATTAATATAAATACAAATGTAGTGTGACTACATAGACCAGGCCCTGTCCCAAGTACTTGACAAGCATTAATCTGTTTAACACTACCCAGGGGGGTAGATTCCAGTGTTATATTCATTTTAAAGATGAGGGAAACTGAGGCCAGGGAGGTCCAGTGAGCTTTTAGAACCCAAATGCTTAACTAAGACACCAACAAATTACCTGGTTATTGTGGGAGCCCCGATGCTAGAAAGCGAGAGCTTTTCCCGGACCGTGAACTAAAAGTATGAGCAGTTAGCAGTGCCTCCTAATGCCATACGCATCAGCCAGGCCAGCTTGTGTACGATGTCAGCACACGCTTGAGCACATCCCACTGGGCTTACTCCCAGCTCAGCACACAAAGACACACCCCTGTGAGGCCCCTGCCACTCGCTGGGACACAGGCCACGTGCAATGACCAGGCCATTCTTGCAGAGTCACATCTCACCCCCAATCTTATCACAACTCTGCCGGAGGCCAGGCACTATCAGAAAATGTTCACTCGTCTTCCCGTTGCGCCCAGTGTGTGAACACTGATAACGCATCTAAATTCGAAGAAAATCAACAGGCATCATCTCAGTCAACCTGAAAAGTCCAGTGAGTCATTCAGCGTCTTTTCACAGGGCTTGTGCCCAGCCACCCGTTCTCCTGTACCAGCCTCAGGGCCGCCCACAGCCCACACGCAGCTCAGGGCCTGATCTCTCTCTGCCGCCGAAGCTGCTGGAATGAGCGTTGCCTTCCTTTGTGCAGGCATTGGAGTTGCTAGGCAAGCTGCCGCTTGTCTGTGCCGACAGCGACCCCACTGCTAGGTCCCTGAGGCAGCTAAACTAGGTCGCCTTGGAAAGAACAACAAGGAATAAGATGCCGGCTTCTCAGCCCCCGAGAGTAAAACCCATCACTCTGGAGGTAAAATCATCATTCCTAAATTTGACCCGGTTTATGTCGGGTCTTGTAAACACAGGCACACATGTGGATGCTTAAGCCATGTATGCTGACGGCTAAAAACAAAACAACACGCTGTCTCATTAGAAAGATAAGAGCTGGCAGGCCAGCTCACCGGAATAAAGAAAGATGGGTATACTCTAACTTTGCACGCACGCACGTTGCTGTACTGAAGTCCACAGGACAGTCAGTTGCTCTGGCAATGACAGGCAAATAGTGTTTTCAAGGATTTTTGCGTTAAATTGAAACTAGTCCCATGTCACTTACTTTCACAAGCTTAGCTGTAGGGCTCCATCCTCAGCCAGAGGTCCAGCATCGATTTCAGCCTCTAGAAAGGCTGTCAGTAAGAGCAAAGGCTCAGGAGCCGGACAGCCCTGGCTGCAAGGTCATGGCTACCATTTTCCAGCTGTGCGTCCACGTAAGTTACTTAACCACACGGTGCCTCCATTTCCTCACCTGTGAAGTGAACTCACATGGGTTTGTTATGAAGATTTGATGAAATAGAGGGTTAAGCGTGTAGAACAGTGCCTGGTTCAGGCAACAATTGTGATTTATTTGGTTAGTAACTTGAAATGGGCTTACATATCCCAGTTCGGAAGCCTTTGAGTTCTGTTCTGTTTTCGACTTTAATCTTTGTAACAGTTCAATCTCATTTCTTCTTTTTCTGTGAGCACGGAGAAGGAGGATGGCTAGTCATCTTTGGAGTACAATCTTCAATAAAAGCCTTTATTAAATTTCTTTTCTGCAGTAAGTGCTCCAGATTACTTAATGGTTCTGTTTTACACGCTTTGATCATTTATTTAATCTTCTCAACCATCTCCAGATTTATAATACATGTAGAAATACTGTCTAAGAAATTTGGTTTTGAAATTTCTTATCATCTGCATCCATTAACTCAAATGTTTAAAATCCATTGTTCATAAGATCTAAGTTAAGTTCTTTTCCATTTTGGTAGGTTGTTTTTATTCTGTCATATTACCATAATCACCTAATTTTCAAATGCATAGTTCAGCACAAGCCGAACGAGAGAAACCATAAGTCATTCATTCATTCATCTACTATATGACAGGCCCTGTGCTATGTTTCAGATTATAAATAAGACAATTCCATTTGGCTTGTGTGGTTCAGTGGATTGAGCATTGTCCTATGCACCAAGAGGTCACTGGTTGGATTTCTGGTCAGGGGATAAAGCGCTATTGAGGGCTTGATCCCCAGTAGAGGGTGTGCAGGAGGCAACCAATTGATGTTTCTCTCTCATGGGTGTTTCTCTCTCCCCCCATCTCCCTTCCTCTCTCTCTAAAATCAGTAAAAATATATTTTACAAAAAAAGACACTCCTTACTTGAAGGAGCTTCCAGCTTGGATTGGGAAGACACAGCAGTAAACAGACCACTGCAGAAGTCTGCCATTAGATGCTGCACTTGAAGTGAGAAGGTGTCAGGATAACCCGGGAGAGGAGGGAAGGATGATGCAGCTCTGCGTGTGGGAACAGCAAGGATACACAGAGAAGATGACTTTTGAACCACGTGAAAGAATGACAAGGATTGAGAGGAAAGAAGGAAGAGAGTATTCAGGGAAGAAGCAGTAATTTGCACGTTGTATGGCCAGGTGGGAGTGGAGCCCAGGATCCAGGAAGGATGCAGAGATACAAAGCTTCCTCGGTTAGCTGGGCCAGGCCAGTAGCGACCAGACCGAGACGCCTGAGCTCCATCCTGCAGGCGCGAGGATCCAGGGGAGGCTGTGTTTACAGTTCGCTCTGGAAGTAATGACGAGGGGAGTCTGGAGGCACTTGAGCCTAGAAACAGGGAAGTGGGCTGCTGGGGCCGGGGAGAGAGGTTATGACCCCTGTGCTGAGGAAAGGGTGATGGAAAGGAGAGCCGGTATAAAAGATGGGGTTTAAAGACCCAGGCGAGAGAGGGCTGTCAGATTTGGGAAAGGGAGGGAGGAATCCAGAAGGAATTCCAGGTTTCCGTGCGCGAGGGCCAGGACACGGTGTAGTGCCATCATGGAGCGAATACAAGTTGGCACAAATCCTTCTAGAAATGCTCCTCGAAGACGTAGGACCTGTGAAAAGTCCATAGGGAATGCCAACATCACATGCAAAGAGCAGTATATTTCTTACTATTTATTCTTTTTAAAATCCCCGTTAATGTATGTGATACACATGAGCTAAGATAATACTGACCTGGGAGTCTTCATTTTTTAATTATCTAGAAATTAGTTTTCCAAATACGATGTTAGTATTAGTTCTCTATGCCTGACATAGTATATATCTATTTGTTTGTTTACTTATTTATTATCTGTCTCCCTCCAGCTGAAAATAAACTCCAGCTACCTCTTTACTCACATCTTCATCCCCAGCACCTACAATGGTGTTTGACTCGAGATGGTAAAAAGAAACAATCCTTTCCTTTGCTAATGAGGAAAGAAAAGCGGAAAAAAAATTGGATTTAAAACCGTTTTTCATGAACAGATCCCATTTGCAAAACTGGAACTGGAGTTTAAAAGCTGTTTTTCTTCCTGAAGCTTACTTCTGGGAAAATCTCGGCTGCCAGCTTAGATGGTGGTTTTAACCGCCCGGTTACAAGTTCTGTGCAGTTGTAGGGATTGGCAGAGCTCAGCTTCCTTAAACGCTGTTGGATCAGTAAGGAAGCGGTGATTTTCCTTATTGATTTAATGCCAGTTCCTCTTTTGTGAGAAATCCCATGTGCTGCTCAGTGGAACATGGACGATAAAAACTGAACATCGGGGCCAGACTTAAGTCAGTCACTCGCGCCCCTCTCTAGTCAGGTGACGCTAAACCGCTTCTCCTTCCAGTCTGCAGTGTTCAGCGTTTTCCCCTTTAAATTTAGCAGAGTGATTATTCCCCCTGGTGGGCTGCACATATGCTCCCTTTGATCTGTGAAATAGCTCTTTCCTGGATGAACTTTAAGCTCCAAAGTAACGCATATAAAATACTGTTTATGAATCGTGGGAGAGATGTTTCACAATCTCATTACTCCAAAATGGTTGCACCAAATTTTCTCTGAGGTTCCTTTTTGTTTTTGATCCAAGAAGAGAGAAAAAGAACTAGGATAACAATAATAATCATACTTCCCAGGGATTTTACTCCATAGGCTCATAAAGGCTGCAATGTAGGAAACGTATCATCAGCGGATACTCACTGTGAGCCGGACACCGTGCCAGGTTCAGAGACTCCCAAGAGGGTGAGGCACAGTTCCTACCTCTGGGCTTACAAATTAGCTGGGGGGTTTGACCCAAACCACAAGTAAAATCAGTCACAAATGAACCCCATGCTCAGTAAGTGCCACACGGGGTTCAGAGGAGGCTGGGCTGTCTAGACAGCATTCGTAGAGGAGATGGACTGGGATTTGAGTTGGACCAGTTTGCGGGGGGGTGGGGGGGGAGGTAGGGGGGTCTGGAAGGAGAAAAGGCAGGGAGGTGAGGACTTTGTGGATTCCATCGCCAGGAGTCCCAGCTGGCTGAGGCGGAGGTTGTGGCAGGTAAGGGAGGGGATACATTGGGGATGACCTTGAATGCCTCTCTAAGGACTTCAGGCTTGATTCTGTAAGTCACCTGGAAGCATTGAGTTTCTGAGCAGAAAGAATCTGAGTGAACAATGTTCCACAGAAACCAGACCAAGCAGGGTCTGTGCTCTGACTTTCATTGAGGGGTTTCAGAATTGAGGTGAGACCCGGCCCAGTGGGATGCCTCATCCTGCGGTACGTTGCTGTGAATACTTGTTAGGGATTCTATAAAATGTGCTCAGCGTGCCTGGCTGCCTCCACACTCCAAGACCACTTGATACTGTGATGTTAGCATGTGCTGAAAGAGCTTCATCATCTGTACATAGAACAGACCCACGTGTGGTCTGTGTGCAGACTTCAGAAGCCAGGCGACTTCCAGTGTGAAAGCTGGGAGGACTCGTGGGGCCTGCAGAGTCCATCTCCCCAGCTAACCCACGCAGACGCCGCCCGTGCCCAGTTCCCTCGCTCATCGCAACAGGCCCAGCTGGACTAGAGCGCCTTCCTGCACCCCCGCAGCTCGCCCAGCGCGGGTCCAGACTCTGCTCTGAGATGTGTGTGTGTACAGAGGCTGGCAGAACCCAGAAGAACTTCTTGGCCCTCTAACTGAGATAGTTAAAGTTCCTTTCCTTTACCCACCCCCCCCAGACCACCTCAATCCAGTCCTCACCCGATCCCCACTTCACTTCTGCCAACTCCCTGCCTCCATGCTTTCCTGCAACACCTTCTGCCTTCTAGTTCCCTGCCCACTCCGGGTGGTTCTTCGTGGCCTGCCATTAATAAGTCAGGAACCTTTTAAGGCCCAGCTTAGACCTCACCGCCTTCAGGAAATGCCCTCTGGCCTCACCCCCTCCCCTAGACAGACTAAGGTCTCCCTCTGAGGAGCCCCCACACCACATGCACAGGGTGTGTCTCTATGTCTCCATGATGTCTGATGCTCCTCTCTTGACGGGCCTGCCTCCCATCCTTCAGCTGTGAGCTCCTGGGGGCAGGAACTGTGGCTCTGCATCACTGAGTACCCGGATCTAGCCCAGGGCCTGGCACTCACTAGGAATTTAAAGGTCTGATGAATGAATGGATGGCCTTTGCCTTCATTCACTTAGTAAATATTTATTGAGCAATCACTTATAACCAGCACCTCAGTAGTCACACTTACATGTCAAAATATACCAATGCACTCAAGCTCCAAATTATGCATGCATCGATTATGCTTCTAGCATGTCAGCATGCACACACAGCAGGGACCGCATGCACAACCACACATACCGGAGCTAGCAGACGCAGAAAACTCTGCCAGATGTCCCTGAAATTTACAAAGACCCGAGCACCAAAAATGACAGTTAGCTCCATAAGCCCTCTACGAGAAAAAAAAATGCAAAAGAACAAAAGAACCTCGAGCAGAAGGAAGTGGCTATGTTTCTTTTTTTCTTTCTTTTTTTCCCCTCCCTGTGTACTTGAGCCAGGGGTGGGGGAGATTTATCAAAGCATTTTAGGCTGGGCAGGTTCATGTACGTCTGAGTTCCTCAAGGGCTGGCTTTCGAAGCTATTAGGAAAATTCATTGCCGTGCCGGAGTCAGGGGACCGGTTTTTATTCCGCTGGAAATTGTTAATGGGGCCTGCATTAGCGGCCCCTTATCGCTTTGCCTGATAGAGAGACAGCAGGCTCACCCAAGCAATTCTGGAACCCTGATCACTGCCAATTAGGGGAGCATTGTCTGGCTGACATAACGGAGTGAGTAGAAATATATTTATTGCGATCAGACCGGGAAAGGGAGACAGCAGAGAGACTGGAGCAGAAGCTGCCACCCCCTGGCCTGGCTCCGGCTTGTGTCAGACTCCGGGTGTCTGTCACCGGGTGTTCTGTTAAAGGGGTCATGGCTTCCTAAGGTGAAAGGAACCGTGAGAATCTGGGACTAGCGTTTTTCCCAGAAGGGACCCTGTCTGTCCTTATTTTTCCTCCTCTCCTTCCCTTCTTTCACATTCGCTTCTGCGAAAGCTGAATAGGGAAGAGAAACTAGGTGCCACGTTGATCCCATTCTAATTCCACCCTGTTGGCCACTCGGCCCCCATTTCGCTTACCTGCAATCAAAGTGATGGTGGAGAAAATACTGTGACAGGACTTGCCTCCCTCCACCTTCCCTCCCCTCCCCCCCCGCCCCCCTCAACCTTCCTGGGTGTGCGAGTCTGTCTGGCATGGGTCTGCCTCATTGTGGGACTTCCGGGGGAATATCTGATGTGCTCAGAGCTGGGATGGAAAGGCCCGGATAAAAGTAGTCCCCTGCCAGGGATGAGATATGGAAGGAATTGCAACAACTCAGAAAAGGAGGGCGGTGTTTTAAGTCCTCTCTGGCGGCATTCTTGTCTGACTGGAGAGGGGGGTTCGCGCATCTGCACAGATTTCACCATACAGGCGGCATCTATTCACCCCCAAATGGCCGGGTCACACTGTTACAGGAGCCGTCAACGACTGAATGTCAGCTCACGGCTGAATTGGGACTCCAGCCAATGGCAGGGCCAGTCCATCCAACACGTGACTTTTCTCTCCTCACCCTGGACTCTTGGGTGACAGTGGTTACAGAGCTGAGTTCATTTTAGTTCCTTCTCTCAGCCCTCCTTGTGTGAGACGCTTCCCACGGGCTATGACAGAGTGAGGGACCCCATTCCCCGGGTCCTGTTCCCTTCGGTCTGTCTTCACACCTGCAGATGGCTCTCAGCTTGTCTTCCTGAATATTTCAAAAGCGATTTCATTTCTGTTGGCACCGATGTAATATTCAATCATATCAGGGAGGGTGTAGATACACAAAATAAGGGGCCCCCGTAGGAGAAATGTCATCCGTAGACATCACTTAGCCCCAGGACATCTGACCACTCCTTATTCAGCCTATTCCTGCTAAATGTTTCCCCCTCCAGCTGCTCAAAAACTGGGAGGCCAAACTCCTCTCTCCTCGCCGCCAGAAATACGTGTGCCCTTGGCTTTTCGGATCAGGATGGACAAAACATTTCTTTTTCCCGTCTTCTGCCTCTTAGGAGCTATATTGTTTTGGGGGAAGTAGAGCTCATTTATCTTCGAGGCAGAAAGCAAGTCATCCCACATTTGCCCGTTAACAGATTGCCGCTTCCAGTGGAAATACGGAGGAACGCGCGCACTCTGCGGCAAATGGGGCTATCTGTCTGGGCTGAACCTTGGCTGATGGACAGCCCCTGCTCCCTCTGAGTTGGCTTAATTTCCTTCCCCCGGTTCTCATTGCTCTATAGCGGGGAGAATGCTGGGCTCTTTGTTTGATTCTGCTTTTGAGGAATGAGCCTGTCTCCGCCGGGCTGTTGGTTTTGTGAGCTGCTGCATTAAACCCTAACATCTATCCAGTAGCCTATTGTGTTGGGTCCTGTGGGTTCCCCGGAAGTCCTCCCTGCTTGAAAGGTTGATGAAGTCACTAATCGGAATGCTAACTCCCTTCTAACCCACCGTCTTCCCGCCATGTAAATGGGGGCATGAAATCGCCATCGAACAGGAGACGGTGGGATGTCAAAGCTGAGCTTGAGCTCCGTAGTCAATGACACCTGGGTCGTACGGCCGTGCAATCTTGTGTCGCACATTCTTTGTTGTAAATACTGGTGGGAACAGCAGGACAGTCTGAGGTTGTTCTTTGCTCTTCTCCATAATGAGATAAAGCCAAACAGACAGGGAAGAGCCTGGTCTAACTACATGATACAAATTATAGATGACTGTAAGAAGGCATTTGGCCTGAACATGTAGGTGGCATTTCGTGTTGTATTTGATACATGTCACTTGGTTAAGAGGCTAAACCTCTTGAACACACACGAAACTCTTGATCTGGTTGGACGTTACATCTAACACCATTTTGATTTTTTTAGTCAGGGTACTTCTCACTCGGAAGTGGTAAAAGAGATGAGAGCAGTCCAGTTAATAGTATTGTCCCAATGTCAGTTTC